>JAUZND010028360.1:0-17988 GCA_034780555.1 Coelogynopora nodosa
ATGCATCATTTAACACAAGCTGGTGACTCATCTTATATGCCTTACTATGCATCATTTAACACAAGCTGGTGACTCATCTTATACGCCTTACTATGCATCATTTAACACAAGCTGGTGACTCATCTTATATGCCTTACTATGCATCATTTAACACAAGCTGGTGACTCATGTTATACGCCTTACTATGCATCATTTAACACAAGCTGGTGACTCATCTTATATGCCTTACAATGCGCATCATTCAACACAAGCTGGTGACACACCTGATGTCCTCCCTCCCTCCACTTCCAGCGCTCACGGGGGCTGCCTGTGGCGGGTCTGTGAGAATATGTCGGCAAACCTGCCCGAGTCCTACGTGGCCCGAGTTCTCCGTCAGGTTCTGGCCGCTGTTGAGGCCCTCCACGACCGGTCAATTGTGCACCTCGACATCAAGGTCAGTAGTTGTGGTGTGGTGTGAGAGTGGAGTCTACGGATATTAAATTAAAGTCTATATTTTTAACATTTAACTTTTTGAACAGCCAATGGACGGAATTTGTGTAAATGTTTCGAATTTGTTAAAAATATTTAATCCATTTTATACTTCTGAAAATTATATAAATGTTAAGCCTTACAGTCATGACGTTATCAATAATAAAATATTTAATTTAAAAAAATGCATCAAAGATATTTTAAAGTATAGCTTTATTATGTGTACCAATTATGTAAACCCCTAAATTTAAAATTAATATAGCTTTTCCACATAATTCGTATTTCTATGTTTTTTTAAATAAATAAATATAATTTTATTGTTAACTCTTTATCAACTTTATTCATTTTTGGTTTTATTTAATAAAAAATATTATGTTCTGTTTTTTCTTCTGAAAATACTCATAAAAATGTCTATTTCTAATGAAAGTTTTAAGATATGATAATATTGAGACTATAACGGTCCAATTCGAAACATTCGAATTAGTTGACTATTAAGGTTATCAGCTCTGGTTTTCAATTTTTCTCATTGGTTGGTGTATCGGTACCATGATAATATTGTTTTTTACTTCAACAATAATATGTACATCAGATTTATCAAAAAATATAGAATGTATGTAAGTCATTGGGTACACTTCCCCAAGTACAATCTGGAAGAATCGTTACATCTATCGCACGTTTTTATCTCGACGCAATTGTCACACATAGTGCCAGTAATCTTGCCCAAATCACCAGGTATCTCATTTAAGATTAGGACTACCTTGATGGCATGCGTTCTGCAAAGGATGACATACATAAGTATATATATACATATATGCCCAGTTTCTTTGATCTTTCGGAAGCTATTTCTATATAAAAGGTATAAAATATTACACCATTAATTACAGATATATGAGGAATCATATGCCTATATGTTATCACCTGGGTTGTATATATATATATAATAGAGTGCATAGAATAGCTGTAGCGGTTGGTGGTGCATAATTAGGCCTTGCCTGTGTGCATCTGCACTTAGTAAACATTTGCATCACGGGTGTATTAAATATTATAAAAATAATGAATTCATTACTATACAGTTAGGGGAAGCCCATATAAGGCAAGTGACGGTCAATTTGAATAAAAATGTTGCGTGCAATTAATAACACTGTGCATGTATTTCACAACATTTAAATGAATATTTAAAATGTTATGAAATTGTCTAAGATCCTATAGAATATTCACATTGTATTTTGTTCATTTTGTAAAAAATTGGAAAACAATTTCATTTTCACTAGTGATTTCTTAAAGTCTTGTAATAAACCAACCGACTTAGTTTTATTTTAAATTGACTATTCATGGTGTTTTCTCGTATTTTTAACACCACAAAAATGCAATTAAAATTGTATAACATGTTAGTTTGAAAGTTCTGGACGTTTTGTTTAAAAATATATTAGTAATGAATAAATAAAAAGTTATTGAAAATTAATTTGTGGAGAAAAGAAAACGTAGAATTATATAATAATACCTAATCTGACCACTAAGGAATTAATATTAGCAGTTTGTATTCATAAAACGTTGGCTCTATATATATATTAATAATTATTCGGATTCTTTGATCTAGCGCAAAAAATCTTGTTTTGCATTCTAAACTGTTTTTTTAAGTATTTATGAAGATAGGTATTTTTGTCAATTGAAATTAATTATCTTGAACGGCGTTGTAACTGAGACTCTGAATTATACAAAAGTGTTGACTTGGCTATGTCCGTTTACATTTGCCTATGATAACTTGATGCTACATTTTGCGTCTTGAATATGACCATGTCATTAGCGCATTATGGTGGCAGACATTTGTCAGACATCAGATGATTTAGTGTGTACTTATTCAACTTCCATAATATCTACTATTTCAACGACACTTTTTTCAACATAGCACATTTCCATATAAGCTTACTTCTAGCTGTGGGGCTTCGTTATACCTAGTTCTACATAGTAACTAAATTATATAAATGATCTTGACTGTGTACAACCAATTTTCCAAAGGATCGCAATTTGCTGCGAGATTGTGGCTTAATTTTTTTTAAATCATCCTCCTCCCACAAGTTGTCACTATGCAAGTATAGTCGGACACATACAGCTGCATGGGGATGTCCCGAATCATTTCCCCTCTAGTAGCATTTGTTCGCTCTCGTTGTCTCCTCCGCCCACATCGTCTTGCACTTCACATTCCAGGTTACTGGAGTGCGCAACTAAGACACCATGTATAAGAATTAGGGATACAGCCTATGCATGGCCTCGTTTCTATATATGCCTGGCCTATCGAAAAGCCTAGCTTTATTAGTATTGCCAATGTAGGTCATAAGTAGTTTTAATTGGTGAGTCATGGTCAGGTAATAAGAGTTATGCTTCAAAAAGGGTAGACTTACAAAAAATGTCCCGGTTAAAATCCGTTTCACACATTTGTATAAATGAGAAAATCCTAGGTGCTGCCTTGTTTCTCAAGTTAACAGTGTACAAGGCAATAAATTTGCATAAATTAATGGTAATTTTTACTATTTGGCTATACTTTACTATATGGGGATGCCAAATAGGGAGTGCCCTTAATACACAGTAGCGAGTTAGCAAAGACACACAAGTCTGTCTGTATATACTCGAAATGCATTCGTGGAAATTAAAAAAACTAAATCTGGTTCATCATCAAAGGTAATTTACAATACCGCTTTTCTCATCAATATTGTGTTTCCTTTATTATAGCAGAATTAATAAATTTATTTTATTTACTTATGCTAAAACATTAATATTATGTTTTTCTATCAAGATGCAGTTTTATGTAGTTGTGGCTTTAAAATATACGGTATGTAGTTTTAATTTGTATATAATTTGTAGTATTGTATAGTTAAACAGTTTTATTATAAATATTATTGGCCACGAAATTCTCGACGTACCGTTTTTAAATTTCAGACATGTATTATTACTCTGTCATGTCAGAATTTCTGTGTTTATTTATATTTAGAAAATGGTTTATAAATAAGTATAATATACAGGTGATCAATTTAGACAAGTTGTTACTAATTTTACACGACCATATTCAATATTCTTAAATTATTGTCAATACTTTGAAATATCCTATGTAAGAATACAATGATAATATTAAGCATATAGAATAATTAGTTACCTTCATCAAGGTCTTAAAACAATTATAATGTACGAGTCGCGAAGCGAAGCGAGTTGATGAAAGCGATTTATTATATTTATTTCCATGTATTTGGGAGTACTTAAAATCATTTAATGATAGTACCTCAAATTCATTTAATGGCAAATACATGTTAACTTTATTATATATATATATATAAAAATACACATTAAACGTTTTGAATGTACTTCGTTGAATAGTAAACAGTTTGAAATAACTTTTAAACATTATTGATTTATTATCATTTAGCCGCGGGCATCAAATATTAATTTCATATCAACAATTTGAACTTATTTAAAATATCTCGTTTCAATGGAGCTTGCGAATATCCCTAAGTAAAATGATTGCAAGGTTATACATACTTTTAAAAGTCCAATGTTATGGAAAACTAAATTAAATATTATAAACAAAAAAACTGTAAATAATAGAACAGAATTTCACAAAGGGTGTTAGAAAATCGTCACTATATAATATATATACAAAACATAATTTATAATCATATGTAAAATAGCGATTTTTCATAGACGAACTAATCGTTTATTTTATCACTTTTATATAACATAATTGGCATTTTCAACGATTAGTTAAACAATTTGACGAGTCACGATTTGGCACTTGGCCTGCTTATTGGGGAGCATTTGAAGTTCACATGAGTGCATCACATTCAGCAACCGCCCCACCCCCTACAATTGTATACGTATTTAAAGGAATCGATGGATCATTCACTTTTGAACCAAAGTTAGCAGTGCACGCAAACATCTTATATAGTCTAAGTATAGCGTAAATATTTATCAACACACTCTCAATATTACACCGTGAGAATCAAATTGAGGTAGACCTCTTCTTTGTCGGACTATGACTGAGTTGAACTATACCACGGATTCTCCCTCCCAGGTTTTTCCTGGCTATATAATATGCTGTATTTCCTACTTTTAATTACTTATTTCCTATGGATCCTATATAAGCTTGTTAGTTAATTTTGAATTATTTGTTTTATTCCTTTCCAATAGGTTACTCTCAAAGGAAATAATGTAAAATCATTATTGATTACATAAAATGTAAAATAATTAAAAATTAAACGTCTCCATTATAATATACAATACGTAGTAATGTTCCTAAAAAAGAAAATGTTATGATTTTTGGTCTATGTCTATAGTAATATTTGATCATTATTTGATAGAGTTGGTGATAAAAGAGAAGAAATTTGTAATTTATAGTGGAACAGTGGAGTTTAGTCATATATAGCAATCTATTATTCATATTTAGATGTAGTATATAATCCGTAATTTCTGGTAACTATATAAAAATAACCAAGTTCAATGTTAATTTACTTCGCGGTGCCAAGCGAAATCCCATGTCAACAAAACCAGGTTACATTTGTACATTATACTTGTGCTTGTTTTCCTTGACCTGATCAGTACACAATCAGCATAATACGCTTTATAGGAAATTACCGGGTAAATGGCAGAAAATAGCCAACATTCCAGCACATCAAATTCCTGGCCAAGGTGTTATCTCTTCACACAAAATTTGTGACCTCGCTCATACGTGCCGATTACTATGTACACTCACACGATTTATGTAAGATCTGGGGGCCTGTTATGCGGCAATTACAGCACCTTTGGCATCCATCGGCTTGTCTTTCAGAAGTCTTGCAACCACCGCTAGTGTTGTTGCGCTCTGTGTAGGTAATTGGAATGGAGATTTATTGCCGATAGCAGATGGTGTAGGAGTATTACGACGGGAAATGTGTCCGTCATTTCGGGAAATTATTTATATTTTGTTGGGCTAAGGTTGTCAGTGCCTAGAGGAGACTTTTTTTGTAATAATTGGACCTCAAAATGTCATGGGTACCTGCTTATGGAGTGTACTTTAAGCGCAATCAGTCATGGTTCGCAGGTTCCGTCTGTGTTCCTATATACCTGGTTTGTTTATCAAGCAATAACGACGTCCTGCTGTTTTTGGGAATTTTAGGTTTATTAATGTACTGTGTATATAATTTGTCTTCTTTTGTAAATTAGCTTTTAGAAGTATATAGAAAAGTCTACTTTTTCTCCTATAATGCAATGTTCTACTCTTTCTGCGTATGAGTTTGGGTAACAAAAATTCTAAAGTACTTTTTATTTGTAAACAAATGGTTGATGTTCAACGGGAAAAACTCATGTTTTCCTTAAAATAATTATCTTTTAGTTTTTCTTTTAAATTACAATATTGGAAAAAACGGTGAGAAACGGTGTCATAAATGTTAATTGTTCCAACTATCGCTGTTATTTTATGAATACTTTAATGAACCACCATCTTCGAATCATTTGAGAAAATTAAATAAATATGTATATATTATATATTATATATGATACGTATGTAATATTTATCAATATCTGTCAATATTCGTTTATTTTAATCATTCTAATTTCAGTTGAGTATTAAGATTATTTCTACACATAATTCATATAGATATATGAAATGCACAAACTCAGAAAAGCCACGCATATAGAATCAAAGCGACAAAAACCTTATTATTGAAACTTTAATAATTGTTAAATAATGACCTTTGAAAAATTAGATAGCTTTATACCGGATACATAATCCTGTTTTATAAAAATTAACTGCGGTGTTTACTATCTGTAAATCACGTCTCTTAAATTTGGCTGAATTAATTGCTCTATGCTATACAAGACGTGTTTCATTTATTGCTCTATGCTATACAAGACGTGTTTCATTTATTGCTCTATGCTATACAAGTGTTTCATTTATTGCTCTATGCTCATGGATTTCACAACTAAAATGAGGCAACTGTAAAAGCTTGCATTTCTTCTTCTTCAAAACCATTAAATCCGATATTACAATTCTATTTTAATACCTCATAAAGATTCATGCAATTTTGTTCACCATGCACCGTAAAATAGATTTATATTGTTTTTTAAAGATGTTTCAGTTCTCTAAAATTATGTTATAGATCAGCTGTTCCGCTTTTACAAGTGTCTTTTTCAAAACTTTTCAAAATCTATGTCCACCGTATAAACTTGGACACATATTTCATTCCATACCATATTGTGACCTTTACTATTTTTTACAAACTATGGAATGGAGCTGGTGGTTGTGTCCCCATATAGCTCTCTCTGTCTCTCTCTCTCCTGGTGGCATTATCTCACCTAATTCACCAAATTATAATTAAGATTAACCGGTAAATTCCAGGGTGTGCACCAAAGACGTTAAGACTTTAAAAAACCATTGAAGTCTGTGGTGTGCACTTGTTAATCAGTTTATATATATATATACAATACGTCTATAAGATCAACCTTAAATCAACCCCCCACTGACCTGAACATTCTGAGGATCCAGTTTATTTATACTGTTATGTTATAGTTTGGGGAAATGTCATCGGTGCCAATAACTCGTGCACTTCTGAGACATATAACTATAATAACTAACTCTATGGTCGTGTTTTTCCACCCCGCCCAGTAGTGTAGTTATATATGTATATAGGATTTTTATATAATATAGTGGGAGTTTGTTTCATGGCGTGGAGAAAGTCGGTAACAATGTGGGGACAGTTATATTTGGATTGTATCTTGGTCAACCGGGGGGGAGATGTATCCTTACTCCTTCACTTTATCTATAAACCGATAAACAGTGTTGCATAATTCTGAAAGTCGACCTTTACTCAATTACACAAATGTCAAGTGTATTTATAAAGTTAAGAAGAATATTTCCGTGTATATGTACATGTATTTCTTTCTATGTATGTACAGAGACATACGCAAACAATAAATTTATTATGAAATCATTGAACATTGATTATTTACTAATTTTCAATAAAATGTCCATAATTAAGTCAGTCGGTAATATTCAATTGTCATTTCATTACATTTTTTATTGACACAACATTAAACATCGGACCAGAAAAATCTCAATTTGATGTTTAGCGATTTGCTTGCCAATTTTGTAAACCTATATTTTGATATATTGGCGTACAATAAATTAATAAATAGCGTTAACATTCATGGGAAAATTATATTAAATTAAAGTAATGTCAAATTAATTTGGTCACCCCTCTGTCACGAAATTATTTTGCTACAAAACAAGATTTTAAAAAAATGTACAGAAAACTTTTATTCCAATGAATATTCCAATCACTTCCGTATTCTGTAGAAAAAGAATTGACGAAAAAGAAATATATTCTGAATAGGTAGGTATTTAATTTTAGTAAAATTGCAAATCGATTAAATTTTTCCAGATATTTAATAAAATAAAATAATGAATACTGTAATAATTATATATATATATATATAATTAAATATACATTACAGCTAAGTATTCAAAAACTACTACAATCATTTAAAATTATCACAATTTTGACGCAGGAATAGAAGAAGCATAATATGTGTTCATGAGAGTATATCTATGAATAGCTATGGGATCAATGACAGACACGTGATATGAACCCAAAGTTTCCTTCTATTCATCCAGGCGGATAACATCCTCCTACGCTCGCCCTATCCCGGCTGTGACATCGCCCTCTGTGACTTCGGTGTCGCCGTCTACCTCGACGGTAATAAGGTGCAACGGGAACTTGTCGGAACCCCAGATTACTGTGGTGAGTGGCACTGGAAAGCTGTGTAGCACCGGAGACCGTGGGACATAAAAGATCACCCTAGCTGTGTGCAAACTAGATATGCACGCTTCTGATAGAAAGAATACACTACTCAATTAATACAGTACAGTTCTTCAGTAACAGTTACTTCCTTGGACGGTGTTTATTTATTTGTTATACTTCAGGGTGTATTATGCAGAAGGAGAATATTGTTTAAATGTTTTCGTTCTTATTTACTTTGACGGAAAAGTATTTCTCCAAAATGTTGTATTCCAAATAAATGTTCAACCACGTTGAATGTTATAAATTTCTTTAGATTATTTAAACTTTTCTAATATGTATATAATAGTTGCCGAAATACACAATATAATCTATAAAAGAATACTGATTTCAAAATAATATTAGAAATATAGTAGACGTTGTTTATTTTGCTGTTTTATAAAATATTATCCATCTATTTTGTACTATACTTGGCAGTGATATGAATGAAATGAACCCGACGTCCACTTTTATTCCAATCTATATAGCTAGCAAAGATATTTAGTTTTAAATTGTTTTTCATTTTATGTTTAATTCCTTATATATTGGTATTCACAATAGTCCTTTTAACCCAGACAGAGACCAATGTTGTGTGTTGATGAACTTATGTGTCAATGTCATTTCCTGTTAATGTGAGAATTGCCTTTCGAAGTGTAGTCGGATATCACAGTGTGTGTGTCAACATTTTGTCGTTCGAGATTAGTTGCCAATTAACACGTCGAGCAGGTTCATTGAAATTCATCAGAAATTCGTTAATGTTTTGAGATTTGTTGAGATGTGCATTTTTTAATTGCTTAAATGAATTAAATGAGAGCCAAACTTCAACAATGATTATACAATCATTTTGCATTGAAACTGAGCATTTGTTAGTATTGCAGATAATGTATACGTGTATACTTATATATGAAACATAATCCCAATTGATACGGATATAAATTTGATGTATTGCGATGACGTGTAATACATTGGTTGCACGATTTCTTCATTTTCAGCTCCTGAAATCATCAATTTTGAACAGATTTCTCTCTCCACTGACATGTGGTGAGTACTTCAACCATATCTTTTTAAAAAAAATTATATGCAATAATTTTCAATGTGACACGCACAAAGTTTCAAGAGTATTTTTCAAACAGCACGAACCCATTAAGGGTCGCTAACTCTCGACTAGCACAGCTGTTAGCCAGGAACGGGAGAGTCCAAGGGCGGGCTCGAGCCTGTTCCGAGACAACACCCTCGGCATCCGCAAACCAGCGTCTTAACCAGTCGGCCATTCCCATAACCAATGTTTTCCAATGTTAACCATATGTATTCTTGATTTGCAAATATATATAATCATCCAAAGGCTCGTCCACACGATACAATTTTTTTACAGTAATTGTAAAAATCGTGTACATATATATTGTATATAAGATTTTTTTTTTCAATGTATAGTCTTATATATATTAAGTATTTTTGTGTGTAAATTATGTTAAATTAAGAACCCTCTACCACCCATTTTCTTGATTATAAATTACAAATATCACATGTGTTCTTGTTTATAATCTGGTCTCTCCCTATATATAGCTTATATATTTTTGTTTATTGGATTTGGTAGGCTGTCTTTTAACTCAACAGATTTTAAACATATTATATTAAATATTATAACATTTGTAGTTTGACGGTATCCCATTCCTGTTTGTCTCGCCCTTCCGAGTTCGGTCCTGCGTGATTGTTGTTTATCATTTTCATAATAACATGTTATTAGTATATACATAACAGTTGTTTTGATAATTTTTAATTATTTCACAATGGCATATAAATTGCGGACTGCATGGAATGGTAGCCCGCGTCATTTACCGCATTAATTAGAAACTTCTCCCCCCGCATTCACCACTCTCAGGTGCATCGGGATCACAGCGTACTACCTGCTCACGAAGATATCGCCCTTCATGGCCGCGACGAAGGAGGAGACCTTTATCAACATATCCGAAATGAAGATCAACTTCACAGAGCACTTCGACGACATCTCCCAAGAGGCGGTCGATTTCATTCAGTCCCTGGTGGTGAAAAAGCCCACGTGAGTGTTTTCAGTGCGGAATGAAATATAAGCTATCGCGGATATTTGGCCATTTTTTAGTCTTTCTAAAAAAGCAGAAGACAGTGAAATCTATTGCGTGAGGAATTATAATATATTGATATTTTATGCGTCGATTTTATAAAATTGAAAAATATGCATATTACGCAAAAAAGGTAATCGTTAAAAACTTTAAAAAACTAAATTCTGTTCATCATTTATAGCCCCAGTGTTTGTGAAATCTCAAAATTATTAAAATTTAAATATGATTTAACTTAATTAGTGAATCAAGATTGATGTGAAGCATTTGTTAGTATTCTAATGCATCATTTATAAGATGCATGTCCATAATAACTGACCTTAGTAAAAATATATCATATAATTAACATTTTTAGAATTTTACCTAATGGCTATAGTTGATCATTTAATAGTACAAACGTTGCCAAGCATGCCTATTTGGTCATTTGTCTATAAAGATCCAAATATCTGTCTCAGGCCGTCATTTCTTTAAAACTTTTCCGTTTAGAGTTGTCTCATATATATATATATATAGTTTAACCATGTTAAAGTACATCAGTGACATTTGTAAAAAGGGATTACAATTCATGTTTTTCCGTATTTAATTTAAATACCAGATTTGGCATTTTCAAAGTTCAGATAACTGTGCATGTGTTTCCTTCACACACATATGTAGTGGAGGAAATATGTACTAAATATTACATATGTATACATATGTAATGTATCATACATACCACTGCTAATAGTACAAATATTTACTGTCGCAGTCCTTCCAAGCCAAGTGACCACATTTCTGACCAGTTCCATTCAGAAATCATAGCCCTCTTGTGGTCGGACACATCGCCCGTGCAACTATAGCATATTTATAATGACATCAACTGCGCCTTATTCATGAGTAGATGCATATTTGAGGATCAAAGCCAATCAAATGGCGTTCAGAAGAATACCTGTGTAAGGTTCTCAGACCAGTCAAACTTGTTGATTGATTTCTGCGTACAATATATATAAGACACCCAGATGACACTTACTATTATACATGTTTCATGGGAACTGCATTCGCTCACATATATGGCGTTCCCCTCCATATAGGAATGGTATAGACTTCACAGTTTATCACCGAGGTTGTCATCTTTCGGCGATTCCAGAAATGTTTTCTACTAATTAATATCTTTTGCTGCCCCGCTTGTCAGCCATCCATGCAGCATGGCCTATATTAGTCTGCGTCTAAAATTACACTACATATATATGCGCTATACAATACGCTATATATGACGTGAAGGTTATGGAGCATGTGTCATTGGTAAGAAGGCGGCTGCCAAAATGCCAAAATATAAAGAGAGAGATTAAGAGATTTGCAAAAAGTAATAATAATTTTAGGTATTTATTACGAGAAAAAAAGATTTACTTTCCTCTGTGTATACTTCTGACTTGCTAACGTCATGAATTTTATAACTCGCAAGAATGCTAGAACAACTAAATTGGACAAACTGGCAAATTGTTAAACCAGATCTACACTATAGAAAGATAAATATTATATTATATGCGTCGAAAGTGTTTATTCCATTTTATGTCGCTTCCGATAAGGGCTACGGAAATTGTTCTATAACATACATGCGTATGGGGAACGCATACGTTTACATATATATATATATAACTTTTGCGCTGCCATTCATTGATTAGTTAACATAAACTGCCCCGGACCATAACCAGATTATAAAAACTGTGATATATACATATATATACATATATACTGTTATCCTATACTTCCTATATGGTGTAATGGTTGCCCATAGTGTCATACCAAGAGTCTTCGGTATATGTGTCGTTTTAGTCGCACAATTCGGTTAGTTAAATATATTTCAAGTACGTCATTTACCTGTTATAATGTGTATTATATATAGGTCGCGGCCGTATTTATGTAATCCCGATTTTTTATTCTATTTACCTTATTACACTATATAGGTAACCTATAGTGACTATAAATTACAGTTCTGTGAAATCAGGTGTAGGTGTCACATCGTCTGCAGGTACAGACTTCTGTCGACAAGGCCACCAGCTTGGTATTATTATGCGGCCATATATACCGCGATTTTATCAAAAGGAATTAATTATAAACATGTAAGACCATTTTCAAGTTAAATGATGTATGATTCAATTCAAACTATTTGGTGTAGACCGATGTCATTCCATTTCCTATACACAACCGGTTAAATTGTTTGTATAGTGAAATAGAATGTTTGTTTGTTTGTTTTTGTCCAATTTTTTAAAGACGAACAGTTCAGAAACAATATACAAAATACACATCACCTAAAAAACTTATGAACTAATACTTTCATTAGCTTTATTCCTGATTTGCACGCAATAAATTCATACACAGATCGAAATTTATTAAAAAGAATTGTATATATATGTAGACATGCATTCCATTATGGTTTACACGAAAAATCTGTTTCGAAATCCAGGCGACAAAATGACAGATTTAAATCTAAACAAAGTACACGCGTTTGTACACAAATTAATGTGCCACTCTATACTCCTTCCTTCCTTCCTTCGATATTCACCTTCCCCCAATACCTCCCAACAATCGCAACAGAGGGCCTATGAAGGTTGAAAGTCTCATGGCTCTTTCTCATGTAAACTACATGTCAGAATACAAGTCTCTCTCTCTCTCTCCCTGTCCATATATCTCCCAGAGTCATGTATATATATATATATACATAATACAGGTGG
This sequence comes from Coelogynopora nodosa, assembly GCA_034780555.1. Lineage (NCBI taxonomy): Eukaryota > Metazoa > Platyhelminthes > Proseriata > Coelogynoporidae > Coelogynopora > Coelogynopora nodosa. The sequence goes on from JAUZND010028360.1 coordinate 13,069, forward strand.
TCGTCCAATATGCCGGAGTATATAGCGGAGAATGGAATGTGACCACCCCCCACCCCGATACAGTCATTTTCCTGTGCAGTGTACTTCATTCATGTTATGCTATACACACCAATTTGGGGTTGGTTTATTTTCTCCGAAATAGATAGATTAGACCTACCGCTGTATCTGCTACTATCGTATACCTGTTGTGGAGAGAGCTTGTGATTATACTTAAGGTGTATCCTTCCTCGATGAGGTTACAACTAACCGGGTTCGAATCCCGTTTGGGACTCTATATAGTCGTATTCTCTCTATTTTCTGAGCTTTTTATTTATGTTTGGCATTGAGGAAGCACAGAGCTAGTTGTTGTATATATATTATATATTTTATATACAATAATATACAGGCAGATATGTTTATTTATGAAGAATTGATTTGGCATTTAAGAGCATGCTTCAACACGTTAGGCATCATGGAAATATTCGTAAATTATATATAAAATTATGAACAAATTATAAACAACAAATTTTATGTAATAATGTTCCGTTTCACATGATTTGACTCCTTTAAAATGATTAAATTAATAAATTAAACTTAATAAGAATAATTTTTAAAACGCTCTGCAAGTAAAATAATTACTTGTGTATATTATGTATATTGAAGCTTTTTAATACTTTATGTAATTGTTTCATATTTGTAAATATACAAATTTCTATACACTGTGGCAGAATTGTATTCGAAACGTATACTTTTATTTATGTATATATATAGGACACGTTCATCTTGTTATATCGATTAATGTAACGGAGAGTTTATGGTTAATATATTCGTTTATTCATTTATTATATTGCATTTGTATTATCCTATACCGAGACTTTTTGAAAACCTCCGCAAGAGTCAGTGCCAAATTGCAGTACTTGTGTTTGACCAGCGTATATTAAACGATATGCTAGATATAATATAATATCATTTGACTTTTATTCCCTGCTGATCTGGTTTCCGACATTCCGGAAAAACTCTTTAATTATTGTATATGTTTACCATATAGGATTTTAAAATCTTTTAATAAGCCCACTATATGTATATGTCAAATATGAATAATTGGGTAAAATCAAATTTATATATATTTATCGTCTGGGTTACACCTGCGCTATAGCGTTAATTACTTTTTAGAGAAAAAAGCTACGATATTATATATATATATATATATTCATAACGATTAAGGGACGCGGAATACATAATTGTATATTGCATTAATTAAATATAATATTTTATACGTGCATTTTTAGATATCAAAATACTTAAATAAGTTAATTTTGAATATATTTCTTTTACAATTTTTACTATTTTTTATCGCTTTTGATGTAGCTTTTTTCACACCTGTTGAGTCATTGCAAAATATACTGGTCTGATGCAATTTCGTATATATAGTGCAAAACATGAATATCATCCGTCTGTGCAAATGTCATTTTCATTCACTTAATATTCGCACACGTATTTTCTATAGATATATATATATATAGATGTGTGTATAAAGATGGTTATTGGAATGTTTTCAGCTGAAGGTGGTTTAGTGCAAAGTGCTGCAGTTATATTTGTATACGTTTAATTCGAAAAATATCTGGTGAATGTATAAAAAGACGGCTGAAATGTAATGTTTCATTTTATACAGATATATTAATTATCTGTTAGTCAAGTGGAATGTAGCAATCAAATCCGTTTTTCTCTTTTAGCTCTTTGATACAATTTTATATGTTTACGGCAAAAATTCTTTCTATTTTGTAATAACAAATTGTTATACCTCAAATGTTTTATACATTATCTAATGCATATATTTGTATCACGTGAATGCGCGCTAATATGCGCCATTAAAGTGCAAATATCCCGGATACCATACTTTATTGTACTTCCATCATGATCATACACGAGGTACACAGATGTGCTACGGTCGTGTTAACTAATATACAGAATCTCTTTTGGGTTTTATTGACGTGTCTGGTATTTTTTTGGGGATGATTATAATATATTCTATGTCATTTGTGTGATTTCTGTGATGTACTAGGCTATCTACCTATCTTCTGAAACTCTCATTTGTGACGCGTACCTAAGGGGAACTATCACTGCGAATTACACGCCTGCCAAAATGTAAATTGCAGAATACATACGAGAGCAATCATTAAAAAAAGATTTTTTAATAAGCAATAAGCAAACAATTTATAGTAGGCCCTAACAATAAATAAGAAATCGATACAGAAGTTTCATTGGTCAAATATAGGCCTAATAGAGAAATCTGATTGGCTAATGATTTACATTAACATTTTCTTTACTATCTTTGATACAAATTTAAAAATGATATATTTTGCAATATAGTTATTATATAAACTATCATATAGATAAGTTGATGGCTAACACATAAACTATTGCAAATTAATTAAAAATATTGTATATTTTAAATATATAAAGTAGCACGTCATACAGAATAGGCCTACAGCAAGCCTTTCTTTATTATCTGACCTATTCTTCCAATTTTATTCATGGGCCTATTTCCCTCTTAATTATGCAGCAAACTTCAAGAAAGATTTGAGGTTCTATTTTGCATATGTAAATTGTTTAGGCCTACTAATCATATATTTTCTCTTTTTTATCGTGTCTCAAATCATATTAGCTTTTTAATTCATTTAGTTTCTACCGTTTTTATATGACATAACAGTAATTTAGTTTTATAGTATAAAGAATAGTTGCGCAGCGCCCCAGCGTTCATAATTACAAAATTAGAAGACTACATTATTTCGCAATATTGTTAGGCGTCTTTAAAAATGTAGTTAAAACCCTAAAAACTAATTGCATTTTTGTGAACTAATACAGGATTTTTTTATAGCCTACTTCTGAAATATTGTATATTTAGATAATTAAAGATGATTGCATAAAACAATTACTTTCTTAAAACGATTCAACTAATGATATTGAAATTCAGCAGTTATAATAATTACTATATTACTAATATAGTAGCGTAGTGGTGATATAAAATGTTATTCTACTTTAATTATTCACAAAACTAACAGCAGACAATTTGGCAAAGATTTTCTCCTCATTTCCAATTCCTTTCAGCCAGAAATTAAGAAAAAAATTAAACCGAAACAAAGTCTCCAGATATTTTAATATCTTCTTTTTTTCCAGAAATCGAGCATCCGCGAAGCAGTCGATTGAACATTCCTGGTTGCTATCTGTGAAAGAGCTTCCGCGCAGCAGCATTGACAAGCTCGATTCTGCCCCGAGCAAGGGGGTGACCTCTCCTGACTCCACAGATTCGGGCATTCGTGATGACGCAGAAGACGAGTCGCAACTTTCCATGCTAGAAATGCTTGGATGAGAAGATAGCCTAACACAACATACCTAATGTACTAGCGCTCATATTCGTGACGTCACAGAAGTCGTAGCAGTCACTTTATTGATTTAGCAATCCCGTTGTAATCTGATTGGCTGTTTACTCTGCATGGGTCTTTTTTTTATTTCTGTATACTCAATCAAAATATTGAATCATCTCCCTTCTCATGATTCTTACACGCTGATTCACGTAAGGGGATTTGCTGTTTGGCTTCACTGTTTGGTAATTGTTCCAACTGCAATGTACACAAAATAAGTCAAGTTTCAGAAGTTACTTAATTATTTAATTTACATAAATTTTTTATGTTTTGAGACATTATTAACAGACTTGCTTTAAGAAACATCATTGTATTAGGTTAATTTGAGTGTCCCATACAGTATAGATATAAAAGTAATTGTTTTGGTTAAATTTACATTTTGTTTGGTCTCTGCTTTAGATCTTGTTTACGATCTACACGTAATTATCATATTTAAAATAATATTGAATTAATCTATATTACTATTATTTCCTAGCAGTAGTATATCAAATATTTACAAATATTTCCCAAAAAATGATCAGCAATGCTGATTTCTGTCGTCTTGCACAAATCACATTAATTTTTGCAAAATGTAAGTTCTATTGAAGTTTCGATCACCATCACACATCACATCAGTCCTTTTTACATTTGATTTTCTTGTCTTTATATTTGGTCTTTCATGTATGACCTCCACCAAAAAGTGCACTTTGCTATAGTTTAGAAAGAAACTTGCTACTTCTACAAGATGATAGCGAATTACAAAACTGAGATTTAATCGGTTCTTCTATTCAATTTCAAGCATGAAATTAATGTAACAATTATTTAAACCGAACTCGATTATCATTTTGTGGAAATAACCAAGTTTTTTTATTATTATTTTCCCCTCACCTGATCTCTTTGAAATTATATTATTGTTGTTTTCTTTTTAACGATTCTAAACTATTTATTTTATTTTTATTAATTAGCGTAAGCGGCTGTTATGTCATCCATGTAAATGTATGTCTCCCGGGAAGCTGTATGTGAAACAATTGCTTTACAACAGTAGAGAAAAATAAAATACACAATTGTATAAATTTTAAATGATTTTCTTATTTCTTTTTTTCATACACCGGAAAATCAATATTATTTTAATTTTAATAATTTGTGCGAATTCTTAAGGTAACATTTTGATTAGTTAACAAGGAAGTTATCATTTTCGTAAAATATGAAATATTAGCTATGTAATATATTATTAGTTAAAATATAGGTTATGAAATATATTTGGTAAAATATTAGCTATGTTATATATTTGGTAAAATATTACCTATGAAATATATTATTAGTTTAAATATTGGTTATTAAATATATTATTAGTTAAAATATTGGTTATGTAATATATTATTAGTTAAAATATTGGTTATGAAATATATTATTAGTTAAAATATTGATTATTAAATATATTATTAGTTAAAATATTGGTTATGAAATATATTATTAGTTAAAATATTGGTTATGAAATATATTATTAGTTAAAATATTGGTTATGAAATATATTATTAGT
>JAUZND010028371.1:0-20560 GCA_034780555.1 Coelogynopora nodosa
CGGTATCTCTCCCACGAGCATGACACAAAATCAGAGTGGACTGATTCTGAAGCTTGCTCAGACCATTTTCCTAATCCTGTGCCATGTTGTTTACAGAATTCCACTACTTGGAACAGCACAGAGTGAACTTTTGGTGTGATGTACAGTTTAAGTGTGATGAACTGCTCCTGAAATTCTTGAATGAAATTAATTGTGTTGCTGCTGTATTCTGCACCAAAAGCAGTGTGGACAACATCATTCAACTTCTCAAAGGCTGCAACATATTGAAGAGGGCAGTTGAGGTCTTTGAGGCAGTTGACATTCTTCATTAGAGTGATGCAGTCATTACCTTTGAAGACACCACCATGCTGCTCCTCCTGTTAAACTCCACATTCTTGTGCCCATCTTTGAGCTCCATCTTATCAAATGTGATGTTTCTATTATATGTATCTACTGTCAATTATATCAGTTTAACTGATCAAATCATAGGGATGGTTTGTAGTAAGAGAGAGAGATAATTCTTATAGTACCTTAAATCTTAAACATAGTATTATATAAGAGAATTGATTATTGATTAATGAACAGTTCATAAAGCTCACAGTAAAACATTTTAGATTTATTTTCTATACCCAAATTATATACATACATTACATATTTAAATAAAATATTTTTTAATATTAATATATACATACTTATTTCAGACATGTGACAATGATTAAATTTCCATATATATTATATAAACTACACTAACAATTTATTTTGTCTCAGAGAGGTATTGCGATTCTAATGACACCAAATTTGGGACTGTGCAATTTTTCTTTCAAAATATTTTTAAAAAATGATAAAAATCGATTATCAAAAATCAATAAATATCAATTTCTCAGAAATTCTACTAACAATTTTTTGATATATTTTTTCATTTGAAGGCATTTTAAATCGACTGACAAAATTTTAGGACTGTGCAACTTTTTTGGACTAAATCTTGTTAAAACCACCTGTGGCTGTGATATGTAAAACATACAATATTTTTTAATCATAACCATCATAATCATTTTTAACATATAAATGAGTCAACTCGTAAACAGCTATAGTCTACTCATAAATGAGTTAACTCATAAACAGCTATAGTCAATTTAACTGGTAAATGAGTCAACTCAGGGGCAGGAAGATATTTTTCATTTCTTTTCTTAAGACTTGAAGTCCTACTGGCCCCAATAAATACCATGAAGATTTAGTTACCATACTGTAAAATCCGAAGTATATACTTCGGATACTATAAGCCACACTTTTAAACTAATATTTGACATTTGTATAAAGTCAAAAGTGGGGGGTGCAGCTTATGAGTTGTAGAATATAGTATATAAGTTATATAAGTGTATAAGTTATACACCAACAATAAATTTTATACCAAATAATTTTTTTAACATTTTGTTGATAAGAGTTTTCCAACCTGATAAGGGTTACATCAATAATACAATATACTATAAAGTAAATATAGTATATTTAATAAAACACAACCACATACAATTAGCGCATTTTGATTTGGGAGAACTGGTTAACATGTCCTGCTGTTTTTCCAGCAGCATATAATTTTTTCATGTATGCCAAGATGTTTTGCAGCTGCCCTGTTGCTGGAAGTTGAAGCCAGCTCAATTGCATTCAGTTTAATATTATTTAATATATATACTCCATTCCATGATCACACCTTCTAGTTTCATTGCATATTTGTACAAATTACAAGACCCATAAAAAATACTGAAATCTGAGGAAATCTTCAGATCCAAGGAAGATTCTAGCCCGATCTTTACAATCCAGAATATCTTCTACAATGTATATTTTTTTAAATTTAAATCAAGATTAAGAAAAAGATTGATTATCAAATTATTAATGTCATGAACTTAATAATTGCACTCAACGTGTAATTAGAAAATGTTTTGACGCATGAATCAATTAATATTAGAAAGTATATATCGATATTCAATAGAATTTCTTTAGTATATTACCGAGAACGGATAAATATTATATAATACTAAATGTTTTTAAAAAAGAAAACGGGAGCTCAACAATTAAAATATATGTTAGTAGTTATGGTTCTGTCTATACTTCAAAATATACTAAATATATTTAATGAAATATATGTATTAGAATCATCCAAAAACATATGTAACAAAAATTACTTACACCTAGTACAATATGATTTAAAATTTTGGTAAAATAAAAAAAACTTCCCTACTCGAATTGAATTTTTTTAAATTTACGGTGCGACTGATATTTTTAAAATGTCATATTTTATTATTTTATACAGTATTAAACAAATTAATTTTTAAGAAAATGTGTTACAATTTTTAAAAAGATGCTTTCCTACAAAGGAATATGCAAAAAACTCTTAGTAGCAAAAGCTATGGCAAAGCCATTTTTTTGACTCATTTCATAATGAATATTTCAAATTATTTTACTTAATAAATGTACTTTACTTTATAAGAAATAAATATTTTTAAAAGTAAATAAAAAATAATGAACAATATTGTTATGCCAGTTTTCTATATAAAATTTGTTAAAGTCTTCATAAATTAATAGAATATGTTTTAATGTGTACAAACAAAAATGTTATAACGAGCCTGTATATATTTAATTAATAATTAATTGCCTAAAAGCAAGAATCTGCAAAATGTCATCCTTTATATTCCACTTTTCGTCTCGATGTTACTATTTCAAAAACGTTATAAGTAATTAGCTATAATATGTTTTCCTTGTAACCTACGTTATGTTTAAAAAGATTACTAATTTAAATAAATACTTGTAGTTCACAATAATAAATAATTAAAAGCTAAATGCTAGTAGTTCATCACATTTTCAATACCTAAATTTTGAAATTAGTGAACTCTTCGATGGTTAAAACTTTTTTTGAGTTACAAAAAATACTTCCTGATATTATGACAACTAGATAAATTACTTCTGGTTATAAATTATTTGTCTTCTACGTATCTCCTCTTAAATTTCTTTCTCATTTCGCATGTGCGTCTTTTATTAACAACTCATCGCTCACTAAAAGATTAAATAAATACTGGGAATAAAATAAAAACAGAAATGGATGTTATTAAATTTCTATAAAAACTATTCAAGTTTCGTAGTGGCGAAAGTTGAGTGAATGATGTTTCTGTGATATAAGCAAAAGAGCCCCTTTGTCATCTCAAGTGACGAAAAGCCACAAACGGTGCTTACGGAATTAAGAGCATTAGAAAAAGTTTTTATAATTTCATTCAGGCTCTTTCTCGGTTTTTTACGGAACTTATTTGAATGTTATGATATACTCATTACATTTTATTTGACATACGATGATTACAAAATGATTTTTGCTAATTTTGATATTAAATATAATCAAGAACATATACAAATGAATATGAAAGCATGCCGCGCTCAAATTTCTAACAGTGCAATAAATAATATTTTAATAAATTATAGTAAAAGCATATTTAATAATGTGATATTTATTTTATATAGACAACGGACATAATTTAACTGTACATGATTCACCACAATAGCCAAAAACAATGCATGCGTCAAAGTTTGAAAGAGTCATAAACAATAAAGAAATTGTCAAAATACATACACATACCACTAAAACAATACTTTGTATGACGCCAAACGGAAATTACTTACCAATATGGTATTACACAAAAACGGTTTAGAGAAACAATATAATAGTTATTCTAAACTGATAAATAAATACAACGATAAATGGCATGAAGTTTATATCATATACTCTGCGAATTAAAGGCGTGACAACTGAATACGATTAAAGATAACGCATATAATTTAATTGGATAAAATATAATATGAACAATTTCATCATTTAAGAGTTCATAAGACTCAGTGCTAGGCAAACAATGTTAAGTGCAAAGTTGTGGTAGAATACAGTCATTGTAATAAATATATTATATCTTAAGTGCTGAAAATGCTGCCTATCCCATGTCGGCTATATTGATATCTGACAACGATATGCCATATAATATATTTAACAATAATAAGGATAGATCTGCCATTTTGTGTTTATCATGCACATAAATAACGTTACATTCTTAATGTTGCCAATATAGACAAAATAAATGAATTGGCCAAAGAGATAATTTGCGTATTATTACATACTTATCATGTCAGATATATGATAAATTTTAATTTAAATATATGTTAAATATCATTGCACAATCATAAGATGTACCCTAAAAATATAAGCAAATTACTGTTCGTAGTACATTAAGACATTTTAATATTTTATTGTACAATTTGTAGTTAGTAATATATCTATTAGATTATTATTTTTTAATTGTTAGAATACCAAAAGTTAATTTAAAATTATGTCAGAAATATCTATAATACGTTTTATCAAATAGTTTTTTTTAAACATACGACATATTTACATTATTTTCGGAATAATAATTGACTAATTATATAAAAGAGAAATTTCTAGCACATAAAAATGTTATCGATTCTTCTTAACATAAATAAACTGATTTTTAATGCATGATTAATATGATTAACAGAGACAGTCTGTCTATCCTTACTATGCACAGTTAAACATAGACGGGTTAACCCCCGGTTATATATACCGAAACAAATTCAATAAGTTGTGCGTATGTGCACAAACAAACAAGACACGCCGACAATGCACGAAGCACATGACAACTACCAGAGCTGTGTCTGCTGCGCCAGGTAGTTGAAGTAATGCAGGAGTGGCGAGGTCTCCCCAGCGTCCTGTTTGGCCATCCCGTTAGCCGTGGTCTCGGCGGTGGACGCCTTGATGTTCTGGCTCACGAGGACTTGCTGCGGCGACCAGAACGGTGGGCTCACTGGCAGTACCTGAACACGTACCGGGGGCAGTGGAGATTATGGGGGGTGAACAATATCATGGTACCGTGAGAGATAAAAACATAAATCATTGATGAAAAAGTGTTAATAAATTTTTAATAAAATTCTAAAGCAAATGTTCGGTATAAATTTTTTTCATCGTTAGCGGTTAATATAGATGAACGTTATTTGGAGTACAAAATATTGTTATAAATGATAAACATATGAATTTTAAATATTAAAATATGTGAGTTCTTAAAAAAATAAAATAATTAAATCATAAATGATACTGTAAATTAAAATAAACTTACAAATTGGCTATTTTTGTAATATTTTTGTAAAAAACTATTTAGCAAAAAATTTCAAAACGAATGAATTTTTTAAATCTCACTTTCTAAAATATTTCCCGAAAACTTGGATTTTAATTGTGTACTCGTGTGTAACGTAATCAATACGTCGAAACCTACCTGTGTGACGGTGTTATTAGCAGCATCAAAGGAGAGTATTAGATAGAATACGGCCGATGGGGAGGACTCGCTGTGCGCCACCCCAACCTGCAGATAGCACAGCCCGTTCTCCTTGAGCACTACCGCCGGCTGGCCCAACTGGCAATGCAGCGAGGGGGGCAGGGAGGGCAGCATCCCTACCAGGGAGAGACGCACCCGGTGGGGCGGGGAGGGTAGAGCGAGGCCCAGCAGCTCCCAGGACATGCAGTGGCAGAGCTCACGTAGGGCGCGTACCGGGAGGGTGAGCAGTCGCAGGAATGAGATGAGGGCGCTGGGCAGGACCAGGTCTTGGTCGGAGATCTGGAGTGGGCGGCAAGATACGATAAAAAGTTAACAGTTTACCCCGGCTAATCGGAACTTCCAGGTGATCAGAACACAAATTATTTTCCCACGTTTTAGCTTATTGCTACAATATATACTAAAAAATTGGACTAATGACTCAGGCTAATATAAATTGTTAAAATAATTTATAGTATGGATCCTATAGATACACTGTTATTTTCTAATCGGAACAGCAAATTATCCTAATAGCATAATTTTCTGTTATTATTATTAATAAAAGCCCCTTAACTACCCCCTAAAGCCCCTGTATAACGTGTACACTAAACAATCAATTTAACACTAGAAGACCCATGGCGTCAAAAATGACGAAATCTAAATGTAAACTATTGCTATTTTTTTATTATAAATAATACAGTTTAATTATTAAACGACTTTTGCAGTATAATTGTCTATTTTCGGAATATAAAACTAAATTATATCAGACATGTCTCCCTTTGTCATCGATAAGTCTCAATATTTACTTACCCTAGAAGACCCAAGACGTCAAAAATGACGTCGCGATAGGTAGTAAGGCTATTTGCTATTTTCTGAATATTCAAATTTTGTTTTAATTGATTTTTGTCCTGTTTACGATAATATTCAGTGCCAATTTTAATTTGGAACACTTATATACACAATATAATCACACAGTAAGTGATAATATATATATATATAATTTATAATTATATGATTTATTTTTATATAATTTTATTAATTGTTGTAATTCATTAATTTGTTGCGTTATTGTTATATGTGATAATAAGTGATATTTATTATAAAATCATTTACATTTGTCAAATATATAATGTCGAATTAAACCCATAAATGTCTACACACTACAGAATACTTTGAATTTAGGAAGGCATATAAAGGTGCATAATGACACACACAACTACGCATAATTGATTGATACAAATTTCAACAGACTTTCTGTCTAAATTTGATATTTTCATTTCAGTTCGAATATGAATAGGCGGAAATCATCACAGACTGCGTTAAATATTCTCTGGAACGTTGCACCGTTTGAATCTGATAGCGATATGAACGAGGTCATGGGGCGTCAGGTGATAACGGCAGTACGGCGGGTACCTCAGATAACGGCGGTACTTCAGATTACGACAGTCTTGACACCGACACTATACTGTCGGTGTCAAGACCGTAATTATGGGTAAAACGTACAACTTCTTCTGCAACTATTGCGACCGAGAACAGCTCTAGTGACAATTTAAGTGACGAGGATGAGGACGTACCATTACCGCCACCGGATCGGGCAGATCAGCAACAGAGCATAGGCTGGCGCGGCTTAACCTGTTGGATCGTATAACAGACTACCTGGAAGAGCATTACAAAGACATTTTTAGAGAATCTCCCGGCGTAAAACCAATGATAAGACGTAGTATTCACACTGAATATGATGCCTGGAAGACACTTGTGAATGAGCCAATGCTCCGCCATATCCAGCGTTAGACAATGTCATATGGTCAAACATTAAAACCGGATTTCGACCTACCTCTGACTGAATTGGAGACTTTTATTGGTCTTCAATATGCCCGCGGAATATATGGAAATCAACATGGTGTACCGTTTCTGTGGAGAAAGAAATTCGGGAGCTCGCTGTTTACAGACACAATGAGCCGGAACAGATTCTGTCTAATAAAACAATTTATCCGTTTTGATGATCGCAATGCCAGAAGACAGCGGGTCATTTAGGACAAATTTGCTCATATTCGAGATACATTTGAGGCTTTCTCTGATAATTGCCAAAAAAGCTTCACTCCTGGTTTTTCTGTTTGCATTGATGAACAATTAATGCCTATGAAGACACGCCGCCAACTGATCGTCACTTACATACCGAACACACCTGACAAGTACGGTATAAAATTCTGGTGTGTCAGATCCATATGCGACAGTTTGTAACCAGTGCAATATCTAAAGAGTAACTACTTTGTTTATAGGTACATATATATATATGTACCTTCTACCTGTACTATATATGTATATATATATATGTTTAGTATATTATGTAGATGTTTTCTTATATGGAATTGAACATTATGTTTACATATTTCATTAATAAAATTTCAATATATTCTGTTTGCAAGTATTTCGTCTTTTTTGACGCGTTGGGTCTTCTAGTAATAAAAAATTCGTGAATCTTCTAGTTTATCAAATATGTTAATAAATATTAATATCATTATAATAATTATGTAATATTTTAACAATTAACTAGAATTTATTTATTACAACAAAATAATGGAAAATATGTTAATCATTATCCTCGGCTCCATTATATAGTGCCAATATGTTCGATTGAAGCCGTTTGCCGGACTTCAGTGACTTTTGCTCTCCGGTTTGACTGAGGAGATTGATATGGGGTGTCTTACTCGATCCCCTGGTAAATAGAAAAGCCTGTGGACGCTAGATTTGAACTCAGGCCCGCCATCACTGAGTAGCTCCCTTGGGGTACTCAATAGTAGAGAAGAAAGTTCGGAGATTCCTGAGAAGACCAGAAGCTTTAGATTAATATGCGTCCCTGCGGTGTCGACGTAATATAAACTTGACCCAGTCAGAGATAATGGCGGCCTCCAAAGTTGAAATAAAGGCAAAGATTACTTCAAAGGGGATTGAAGGGATTATTGCCGGTGTAGACGAAGCTGTAGAGATGCATATGAAGGAGTATATACTTGTTGGATATACTCGCGGATTCTGTGGATCTCAGCAGTGATATCGGGCCAGAAGTAACTATACATCATTGAGATAGGTATACCTTGGTAATAGCATGCAGGGTTTTTAGCACAATACATCAGAGTGAGGGAGGCACAACGCTACGGTCCTGGAAGAGAAGGACATCATCCAGAGATTCACGGTATACTATACTGCGTATATGACAATCAGGGAAGCCCACCTCAATTGTATGCATGAGGGCGTGCATGGTGAATTATACTGCGATACGCTCCCACGAAATTGAATGGTACTCGGCGTCACGATTCGATAGTGAAAACAAAGGGAAACCAACTGGGTTCACTGGGCTTGAAGGAAATGGGTTCCTGAATGTGGCGTCTGTAGCATGATTGTGCTACGCCTGGGAGCTACAATTATTATCGGAAAATGCCACGTATGGATGCGTTTTTAAGCGAAATATAGGAGCGAGTTTGAGAATGCTCCCCGACCGCCAGGGGAGCATTCAGGAGTTTGATTGGTGCATGCAAGCTATATCCGCACCTACTGTTCTCATATGACCTTTAATTTACGTAGTTAAACCGTCCATCGACTGCTAATTGCAGAGCCAGACAACGACGTACCTTACAAAAAAAGTTATGATTGTCATAAAATTAATCGGTGCCCTTTCTCTCTCGTTATTTAGTCGTTACTGGCCCATCAAAATATTTAATAACTAAACAAGAAAATATTTCAGCTAACCAGATGCAAAATTCAATCAGAAGGATACGATTTACTATTATTTGTCCATTAATTTCAATAACACTAAAGGCGCCATTTCAAACGAAGTTTATATTAATTACATGCTTATTATTGCTGAATAAACAGCCGGCCTTGAACTAAAACATCATAGAAAAATAATTTGAGTTAAACCCTTCGTACGTGGAGGGGTCAATACTATTTTACAAAAGAATTTTTATTGAACTATACAACGCACGGCCCTGATTTTTTTACTCAGTACGTAGCTAAATCTAAAAAATATATTATTTTTGAATATTTCGACATACCAAAAAAATAGTTTTAATATTAATCTATTTTATAAGCCCTCTGAATTTTTATACTTGCAGCTAAAACTCGCAAAAAATAAGTCAATCGTATATTATATCCATATTAAAAAATATAATTATTTAATAAAATAAACAGCAATTTAAAATAATATAGTCAAATAGCATTTATACTGCTTAATTATTTATATAACAAGTATAATTATAAATATTAACTAACAAATGTAGATCGTAATCTAAAAGAATCTATAAGAAAATGCAAAAAGAATCAAGTCAATTGGTTGCATTGACCAAAAGTTAAAAATCTAACTGGAGTTTATGACATATATAATCAGGCCGTAAAATAATAACAAATTTATCGTTTGAAAATAAAAATAGCTCGTAAAGTCTTTAGAAGGTATCTGCAGCATACCAAATTTTAGCTTAATCAGATGATAGGATGTGCCCTAAAAATTATGTCCACGTACGTAGGATTAAGGTATTCGTTATTGTTCAAACTACTATAAGAAACAATGAATTATATGTATTAGCAACTACTATAATAGAGAAAAGTGTACCACCAGTTTTAAAAGCAATATCGTAACCACAAAGGACAAAAAAAAACAATCAATAAAATCTACACAAAGCATACATGATTTATTTCAAATAATAAAAACAACACTTAGTACACTAAAATGGACAAAATACACAATATGGTAACCGTTTAGAAAATGTTGATAACTGTAAATAACTAACTTCTCTTTCAGTAACGACCTGCAAAGGAAAACCATAATAAAATGTTTAAACACCGCTAAAATATAATAAAAATTAACGTCCAAAGTACATTACAAAATAGCTAATTGACTGGTTAATTGATGAAATAGACATTAATATTGTAAAAAAATGGCTACCAGTCAAGGATACAAAATTAACGAAAAATATATTCAAAACAGTTATACACATTACAAGTGTGCATAAAATAAAAATACCCACAGTAAGTTTCACTCATCGGCGCACCGCAATTAAAATTTTTAACCAACAATAAATAAACTTGAATACTTATAAATACTAAATTATAACAAAATATGGACACGTTTAATCCGGTTTGTTGCAGCAACTCATTTTACTCAGAACAGCTCAGCATGATTTCATTAAAAAACCACTAAGTTTCTTTAGGTGGTTATGAACATTAAAAATAAATCGACTTCGATGCAATCACAACAACGTAGTAATTACTATATTGGTTTATTCCAGCTTATTTAGATCAATATGAGCATTATACTAAACATTGTTTACCATCTGAGATTACTTTATTTAAATGTAAATAAATATTTACTACATTTTAATGTGAGTAAAATTTATACTTACGGTCATAACGATCAAAGCTAGGCGATCTTGACCTAGAAAAGCGCTTTCTGGGATCAGGTGATCTTCTACTTGTACCTCCTCTAGGGTAATCATCCCCACCAAATGATCTAAAAATTAAAATATTCAATAATACGAAAATTAATACGTCTGTCCATGTAGAAAGGAACCATCTACTAAAACAGGTTGTCATCACCGGAAATGTTGTCGAAATAAAATAATATAAATCAATTCCTATATATCATAACAAAACTGAAGTGGAAATTCTTTTTTTAAATTCTCATAATTCAATGCAAAACGCGTATAAATTATGTAGAAACATCAAATATGACAAGTCACGTCGACTCGTGCTTGGTGAAAACTGAAATTAATTATTTACCACGCGGCTTTCTTTCGCGTCGCGGTTGGTGGGCATAGACCCTAGGTCGTTAGCAAGTTGCTCTATGTAAATTGGGAGCATACCGAAACATATGTATTATACATAACCTCATATTAAAAAACATATTAAAAAATGTGTTGCCAACAAAATTTGTATCTCAACAATAAAAAAATATGTATCAAATTTATTGGTTTATGTAACAATAAACTAATATGTAAATGTGTTTGAATTTGGTAATAAGGATAACATATAATAAAATATGAAAAGTTATCTAGTTATATTAAACAAGTTATAAAAATAAATATGTACACATAATATGGAGTATACAGTATAAAGGTTATATCACAACAGTTTGGAAGAAAAAGGAGCACACGTCATACTAAATATTCAGTTCAAAGTTTATTGATAACCTCAGGGTTGCCAAACCAAATAGAGTCAAAATCCGGACAACACATGTTTGCGAGAGAAGTGCAACCTAAAACTGCCGCGATCCTGTGAACTATTCGGTGAAGTAATCCGGTTCGGATTATTATTTACTTAGAGCTAAATATTTCAAAGTCAATAACTGTCAAAATTAAGTTTAACCTGCAAATAAAACTGAAAAAAAGGGATTAGATTAATTGCTAAAAAGTAATATATCCATATTTTTTCAATAAGTCCCCCTTTTCCAGACCTTTCATAAAAATCCTTTGTTTTCCATATTTATCCAGTTTAGAAAACACCTTTTAAAAATTCCCAATTTTTCAGACTTCGTATGAAACCTGTTTGGTCAGTCTGTCAATCCATCTTTAAATTACTTCTGAAGATTAGACTACTATCACATTGAGTTTCATCTAACAATCTCCAGAGAGAGAGAGACATCAACAAAGGATCTTGCTCAATAATTGAAGGCAATAAATCGTCCTTCTACAAAGGTCACTGATGGCCTTTCAACTCAGTGACAATGCTATCAGTATGAGCAGATAAAAATGTAGTGTTCCACAAAACTGTATCACGACATCTTCTGCCTGAGCCACAGCAAACGAAATTATCCGCCAAGCAAATTTATGCTAGAAAAACCAATTCAATAGACACCGCAAGGCTGAAGCACCCACTGAGCAACAATATAACCCACCACCCTATAAACGGGATTGTATTTGTGGCATTTGCAATAAATTGGGCATAACTTATTAATCAATTAATTTTTTTAATACACTAAACCATGTGTCATCAAAGTTAAAATATGTTTTTGGAAAGAGACATTACCATGTAATTTTATTATTCGAATATAGACGTCACCTTGAAGTATATTTTACATAAAAAGCTAAATTATTTTCGAAAAAATGGTCGATGGTCCCTTTCTATATTATGCAGGTAAAGTTAATTGCAATAATCATATAAAAACACGAATAACAAAAAACCGTAAATATATTTGACTTAACATTATTGAAATATACTACTAATTATCGACTTCATATTTTATCCTATGGTTACCACACCGAACATTTTTGCACTATTAAAATTTGTCTAGTCTATTATTAACTCTTAAGAGAATTTTTTTGTACAATAACTGATCATGCGCTAACTTATTAGAAATATACAAAACTCATGCTGAGTTCATTGTATTAGTCAGCTTCATTTTCCCTGACTTTTCTGCGACAAATTAAAATTTTCATATAAATAGATAATTATAGAAAATCGATTGTCATCTATGTCCACCCCTGTATACTTGTAGTTTTATGTAATGCTTAATGACACAATATGTCGTATGTAATTAGTAACTAACTTGATATGTATACACGAATTATTTAAATTTAACAAACAATTGTTTTACGAATTGAAAGCACATACAACCTAGGATTACCATAGCTAATTCTTTTGCACTATTTAATTTAGTCTTGTCTGTAAGTAACATTAACTCTTAAGAGACAATTATTTTATACGGCATATATGCATATAATAACTATATATAAGAACTATACATACAAGAACTGATTATGCGCCAACCTATTACAAATAATGAACAAAACTCGATATGATACCTGTTTGACTTGCCCATATAAACTCCAGGAGTAGGTGCATGAGGTCGATCGGTCACACTGAAGTCAACACGAGCTGGTCTACCATCAATTTCCATACCATGAATCTCTTCTTTAGCGATACGTGCATCCTCTACATCATTGAAGTAAACGAAACCGAATCCGCGTGAACGACCTACACAGACAAAAGAAACCAACAATTTCTAGATCAGTGAATTAACCTAAGTATTCTATTAACTAGACACTCAAATGTGAATAAATTACGACTATGCATTGATTGTACCTAGATGTCAAAATATCTAAACATATATATTAAAATCTGAAGTTGTTCAGAGCATCAGTAATCATTAAAATGACTGAAGCCTTTTTGTAATAAGTTAACAAAAACAAAATGTATATGATTATATAATGTATTCATATTATTTAGAATTTGAAAAATGTTATAAGGCACATAACTCTGAAGTCAGATTCAATTTGCGCCAGTCTCAAGAAAGCACTAAAATACCACACAAATGTTAGTCATGTTGCACTACTGCACGTTGCACATGTTGGGAATGGGATGACCGAGCGGTTAAGACGCCGGTTTGCGGATGCCGAGAGTGTTGTCTCGGAGCAGGTTCGAGCCCGCCCTTGGACTCTCCCGTTCCTGGCTAGCAGCTGTGCTAGTCGATAGTTAGCGACCCTTAATGGGTTCGTTTGGTATGAAAAATGTGAGTCATTTTCGACGGTAAATAAATAATTTTACATTATTTGTATACTGTATGTTTTGATGCTCCAGCAAGGAACAATTTTTGTAACGCATATATGAGGAAAATTATTGCACTTAAATTGTCTTCTAAATACTTTGGAAATAGTTCACGTGATTCCTGAAAATATCCTTTCTATTGTATGACACTGAAATAGCAGAATTTCTGAATTTGTTTTGTTGTTAAGAAAGCACCTCAAAAAAAGGCATGTAAATGAGGTTACAGTGAGAATGAAAAATGATAGTGTTTTCTGCAAAGATATTTCGCTATTTGTTCACCGTATTTATCAATGAGGACGGTTTTGTTTGACGGAAAGCATTATTAGATATTCTGGTGAAATTGCTCTTGGAGATTATGAAACCTTAGTAAAGTTTACATGGGTTAGATACACTGCCATGATATAAGCGCATAAGTGGTATTTTGAAGTATATTGGTACAAAGTATTGCCTGCATACATACATTGTACATTCATTACAAGCCAATATAGTACTTAGTTAGAAATATTAAATGAAGGTCAACCTAACAGTTTATTCTTAATATATAAATGAAAAATAGCAGACATGTCCTAATAAAACGTTAAAAAGCAAAAATAATTAGTTTCAGATACATC
Source organism: Coelogynopora nodosa (assembly GCA_034780555.1). Lineage (NCBI taxonomy): Eukaryota > Metazoa > Platyhelminthes > Proseriata > Coelogynoporidae > Coelogynopora > Coelogynopora nodosa. Next base: position 14,471 of record JAUZND010028371.1, read on the forward strand.
TGAAACAGCAGTATTCATATTTATCAATACAAACTTAAGTAATAAGATATGTCCGGTAACAGTTAGCAGTATTAAACATAAAAAATATATACAACTTCACTTGTAATTAGTAGAAATAATATTAAGATAATATTTTTAATACTGCAATGATTAACAAAAAATAGTAATTCATTGTTATAGATTAAATGTAGATAACATACCAGTATATAGTCAATGAGCGATCAATTTAAAAAAATAGCCTATTAAGCTTACCAGTATAATTGTCAAAAATCATGGTTATTTCTTCAATATCGCCAAAACGAGAAAAGACATCGTATAAATCTCGTTCTCTGGTTCTAAGTGACAAACCAAAAACACCTAGACACCTTGAAGGATCTGGATTGTCTCTTCCGGTCATTGGCCGACTTTGACGCCAACGGGGCATTGGTGATCGTCTGTAGATATGCAAAATACCACCACACGGCATCAAGATTTCGACTTAATAATTCATTTTCCCGATATGTGTAGTTAATATTTCACTTCAATTTTCTTTTAATTTTCAAACGAAACTGGTGTGAAATGTTCATTTAATTTATTTCTGCTGAATAATTCTTTTCTTCAATAAAAATGTCACATTCTTTGTCAAAATTCTTTAAATATGAAAACGTGATAATGTGTGGATAAAAATAGATTCAAATCTTCAAGCACAGACCTTGAAAATTTCTACTTGAATATTATATTCAGAATAATATAATTTTTTCTATGAAGTCCCAAAGAAATCTTGAACAACCCCATATACCTATGTTGTAGAGATTACTATTACAAATTCTCTAATTCTTTAGTAAAATTCAAGTTCATTTCATTATCAATTCTTCAAAGAAAAAAATATGTTCTGTTTGAATGTATACTAAAAATATCCTGTTCTTTTCTGTTTTCTTTCCGATTTGATAAAGAATATACAATTGTATTGATTTATTTATAGTAAAAGTTATATATATATATATATTTTTTAATGAAAGACTAATACATTTAAAGCCACAAAGAACCGCACAACTTACTAGGGCTAACATTTTTATGGATAAAAATTAAGACATATATATTACATTATACAACTTAATAATTTATACAGTAGTATATTTAAATGACCTAAAGTATTAAATATCAATTAACGGATGAACTCTTTCTCTCAAATTGAAAATCCATAACTTTTTGATGACTCATATTATTAATAAAAATATAGATATATATATACACATTCAACTTAGGTTAAATCTAAATCTAATTATAGATTCAGTTATTCACTGAAATGATTTTTTTTAAATTATACCGAAAATTCGCTGGAGTGGATAATAATATTTTGATTAATTTTTTCCAATTTAAACATGTGAGCATGTAAACATTTCATTTATTAAAAAAATTAAACGCTCTATCGTTTTACAAAATTTTAATAACATTAAAAGTCATATTTTATGGATATGTCTAGATATTAACTTTTCTGCTTTATTATATTAGCATCGTCATCATCATTCTTTTGACCGTAGAATTGTTCAAATAATTATTTGATTTTACAAAACCTTGTTTAGTATACTCAACTACTATATTATATATAATAAATACTAAAATAGAGTAAATTAAATAAACAAAACCATCAAGACATTTAGTCGACAATCATACGTTGCAAATAAACAGTAACAAATAATGGATTAATTACCGGATAAGTTTGCGTATAGCATCATATAATTATAACACATCAGTATTATATTTTTGTAATTTACCAGGGAGAAGAAGACCTTTTAAAAGTTCAAAATTTCGAAATTTTTATACTTTGAAGAAACATTGGTACATTACAATAAAAAAGGAAATTGTTAGTATGAGTAATTTTTCGCTGTGAAATGGAATTACTGTGTCAATGAATAATTGTTCAAATTTTTCACATGAAAAATCAGCTAAGTCATTCAATTTAGATAATCGGAGTAAGGCATAAATTACTTGAAATTAATATAGCATTCCTAAGAAGAAGACACTAATAATCACGGACGGAGAAAAAAACTGTTTTTGACAAATGAATATAATAAATAGAATTCGTGTAAATGATAAAAGTGGGACACTTTTATTACCTATAAAAAATTGTTATAATGTGGAGTAGACATTGATAAGCGAAATTCCAATGTCAGAAACCGTTATATTATTCAAAACTAATTTATTATTATGAGGTGAAAAACACAAAAGAGAAGTTCCCCTAATATAATATTATAACCATCTTGTTAAAATACATTGAACAATGAAGTAAAATTAACATGGAAGTTGAAAAAAAAATTCCATATCCATATTTGTATATATTCTCCAGTATTTTAATATATAAAAAATTCTTGGAATATACAGTAGATGAATAACAGAACTAAATTTCAAAATTCCAATTTTTAAAGACGAGCAAAAAAAGTGTAATACCTGGAGCGGTATGAATCTTGACCTCCCATATATTCCCGTGATGGAGAACGTGACCTAGATCTTGAAATCCTGCGATCAACTCTTTTATACCCAACTCTTGGGGATGGACCACGTCTTTGAAATCCTCTCATAGAATTCTATGTTAAAAAATTAATAATTAATGAATACTTCGAAAAATAAAACAAATTGACTCAATATAAGATGTTTTTTCACTTAACATTCTATAAATAAAAAGCATGTGTGATCAATTACTATCTATAAATAAGCAGACTGATAATTAAGAAATGTCACATATACATATTTTTCAAAAAGTTCATTTTCCCAGACCTTTCATAAAAAACTCCTGTTATTCCATACTTTTCCAGTCTGGAAACACCTTTTAAAAATTCCACACTTTTCCAGACTGAACATGTTAAAATTCTTATTACCCTTTGCTGGTAAAATTATGACAGGATTAATATGCATTTCTGACTATTGAAAAGTAGGACTTATAGTGGTACCGCTTAAATGAATATATATTAAAAAAATTAATTAGACCAATAAGTGAGGTGAAAAAATTAATTCCTACCATGGAATAAAATTAGACTATTAAAGATGGCAGACCTGTTATGCCACCTTAACATTTTTAGGAATGTTGGACAAAAATATATAGGAATTTTGGTCAAAAATAAAGGTTAATGTTACATTAAGTATGCTGGCCACTATGCTTATCTATACAATATCGATATTAATCCATAAATATCAAATTTAAAAATTATACAAAATTGATGAGACCACAAAATTTCTGGTGATGGCAATATACATTTTTCATGAAAATTACTAATATTTTTGGATACACAGAAAAAATATAGGATATGTAGGACGCTATTTCAGCTTATAACTAACAGCCTGATCGCCCTACCTTCTGGACTGAAGGTAGAGACAATACCACGCCCTTTCAAAGTATTTCTATAGCTTGGCAGTATTATCTCTGTATTAAGTCCAGAAGGTAGTGCAATCGAGTCCAGGCTTTAGCATTACTTTTTATTAGCATAAGTAAACTGATTGTGCTGCCATATTGAGTCTATCATATTGTTGGTTATAAGCTGAAAAAGCATCCCTCAATTATGATATTATATATTAATACTCCACTGAAGTAACCCTCTTTTAATAGTCTAACATCAAATATGTCTTAAAATAGTAAAAGATATATGATATTAAAATATCACAAGGACTACTGATAATATTACATATTTATATATAATTGCAATATATAGCAGCTCGTGGCAACACTAGAAACATTTCTGGGACTATACCAGACTGAGAGATATGTACTATATAACAAATTCGTTTAAAAATGCATGATCCTCAAGCACGTAGCCAGCCTTTTTAAAGGGTCGTTTGTTTTTATTAACAAATAGGGCATTTCCATATTATCTATAAAACTATGTACATATGTATAATGAAACGTCTCTATTACGTACATAGTGTTATTCTTATGTAGCCTAAAAAGGGCACATTTTGATCAAACTTAAAAAGGTCATTCGTTCGAATGGTACGAACCCCCCTGGCTACAGGCTTGATCCTTAATTTATTTACCGAAATCATATGGTAGTAAATGGACAGGATCTGAATAAAAACAGTAATGAACTACAATCATGAGTTACTGATACATGATATGTTTACAGTTTAGTGTCTTGCCAGTTATGGAGTACATACTATAAAATTCAAGTACCATTACATGACCACCTTGGTATCACAACCACTCATACCCTAGTCAACACATGGCTTACAGTCAAAATATATCCAGTATAAACAGGGTCGGCAAAAAATATAGCAATTATTCCAAAAAAGTCATATTTATTAAAAATTTCATGAATTTATAACATTAATAATAAAATTCAAGCCATTTATGCAAAATCTGAATAGGAAAATGTTAAGTGTATGATAAATGTTGTAATAAATGCTGCACATTTCAATATTTTGTATGAAATCCCTTTGCCTATATTACCGCTGCAATACGATTAGGCATAGAATTACTTAGAGTTTCACACAGTTCAGCCATTATTTCAGTGCACCAAACTGTTCAAATCACTTGCTTTAGTTCTTCCAAGGATCCTGGATGATGAGTGGCTACTTTGTCCTTCATAAAGCACCACAAATTCTCGATTGGATTCAGATCTTGCAAATTGCCAGGCCAATCGAGAACTTGCACATGATGATCTGCTAACCATTTCGACACAACCTTGGACTTGTGACATGGTGCACTGTCTTGTTGAAAGGTTGTGGTACGGTGGATGAACATGTGATCTAGCAAGTGATCACGTAGAACCTCAATACACCTTGTTCCATTCATTGTCAGGCCTTTTGGTACAAAGAATAGACCACCCCATCCATAAGCAGAGAAACACGCCCACACCATGACTGACGCTGGATGCTTCATTGTGGGGGTGACATATTGTGGAGAATAAGGTGATGACAACTTAGGGCAACGAACAAATGTCTTGTCAGTAGGAAACTGAAGAAAAGTTGACTCATCATAGTACATTACTTGTTTCCAATTCTCAGATGTCCATTCTTTGTACTTCCTAAAGAAGGATAACTGTTTAGTGTTCATTCTCTTCAAAAGTAGAGGTTTTTTCAGTGTCTTTCTAGCTCGTAGCTCTAATTTCTAGCATAAACGGTGTCGTGACTTGGTCAGTTCTGGGAGTTGTCAACCTTGGATGGCCACATCGTTTTGCAGGTGTCATTGGCCTACCTCTCCGCCACCAGGCAAGATATCGTGAGACAGCAGACTGAGAAATGTTCAAACAAAGAGCAATTGCCTTAATAGAATAACCCTCATCCTTGAGAACACACATGGTAGAATTTTGAATCATGGTTAGTTCTTTGTGTTTAACCATATTGAAATAAAGGCCAAATATTTGTAATTTTTGAGTATGAATGTAGCAGGGCAAACCTACACAAATCACAATAATATCGGGTATATAAATTCAAAACCTTCCCACAATGTAGCACATTTACATCTATTTCATTATATTTTGCTCTGCTACTGTTTGGCTGAATGTGTGTGAACAGCAACTCTGAAAATCACATATTTTTTGAATAATTGCTATACTTTTGCTGACCCTGTAGTAGGTTAAAATGACTGGTAAACAATAGGTCATCTAGTAAAGAAATAAAGTGACCATTTAATCTTTTGAAAATGAATTAAAAGAAACATTTTAATAAATTACAAATTAATTTCTAAAAGTATGCATTCAAAATACATACTATTATTATACATCATAAGTCTGTCTTCAATATCCAATGACTTTGAATCCATTTTATCTTAATTAATTTTGAGGATATTTATCACATTTATACCTTTTGTAACTAATGTATCTAATAAAAGATTATGTAGGGATAAATATGGTATTAAAAGATAAAATGGTATTCAAACATGGTTTTCACCTTTGTTAATGTTTTGACATGTTCCCATATGGGGCCATCCATAAATATTGATACGCATTTTTTCATACTTTTCGACCCCCCCTCCCCCCTTCGATATGCATGCAATCGTTTCTTAAGACCCCCCTCCCCCTGAATATGCAGCAATATGCGATACGTTTTTTTCAGACTATTTTTACACCCCCCCCCACCTATCATGCAGAATTCATAATAAACAGAAAAAAAATTGATGCC
>JAUZND010028382.1:0-23475 GCA_034780555.1 Coelogynopora nodosa
TAAACTTCAATACACATTATTCTGGTCAAACAATTGGTAAACTTCAATACACATTATTCTGGTCAAACAATTGGTAAGCTTCAATACACATTATTCTTGGTCAAACAATTGGTAAGCTTCAATACACATTAGACTGGTCAAACTGTTTGCAAGACACATAAGTATTTTTTTACATACATCAGACACTTATAATAATGTGAACAACTTAAACTGTCACAAGCATAACTTCAAGCCGGACGAAATTCTTATAAGATCCTATTTTGATCGCACAAAAAGTATGTAGTGGATTTAAAATTGTGTATAAAAATAGACACATGATAGCTTCAAGATAAGGCACAGACACAATTCATATAGGGTTGTGATTAGGAAAGATATAAAATCTCTGATCTTTTCTCTTCACCTAAATTATACCAAAAAATTCCATCTCGAGAAATAGTAAAGTTCCATCTAACTTTTCTGTGTTGTAATTAGGTGGATAATTTGAGACACAAGTCACTTTTGAGATTTACCCTGACAATTTAAATATATTTTATTTTAACATCTTTTTTAGAACGATTTTATATTTCATGGCTCAAAACTTACCACAACATAACACTAGCTCTCCTTACCTGTGAACACACTCGGTACCGTCGACATTATACTTTTGACATTGCGCACGGTCAATCCCCGATCCTTGCACTGCATTTCGTTGACAAGAGACTCCAACTTACGGTAAATGTATTCGTTGGGGTAGTGGCGCCGGTCGTTGCCTGTTAGCGGAGAGAAGATGCACAGAAGATGACGAGAAACAAGGGACAAAAGAAACGGTATCGATGAATGGATAAAAAAAATATGACTTAAGGAATGCAAAAAAAGTAATGACGATAATACATATGCAAGGAAAGGGGGAGATTAAATAAGATAAATTAAAAGAAGAAATTATGGACAGAGAGTGTTTTCTACGCTAGATACGTGATATGTGAGACGAATTATTGATTTAATTTTCATTTACACTCTGTATTGTACAGTGAGCTATAAATAAGGTTGTATTATTGTTTTTAATAGACTAAGAATTAAAAAAATTAAATAAATTTTAAACCTTGTCTCAGACCAATTGGCAAGTATTAAAAAAAATTATAAACATTTAGGAATGAAAATTTCAATGTTATAAGAGATCATTTTCAAATTTTAACAGTATAAGTTTCTGGAGATTTTTTAAAGGTTAACATATACATAGGCCTAATTAAATAATATGGAAAACATTTGTATGTACGATATATGAATAAAAAGGGACATGTGAAAAGTTACACATTTTAGAATTACACACTTCAAAACATTTCCGGGTAATAAAATCCATCATGTAAATAATTTTATAGAGAAGAAAAGTAAATTTTTTAAGAAAAAACCCCATAAAGGAAATTCTGTGTTAGACATAACTTTTTTGCATTTATAAAACTTAATACTTGCGGACAGAAAATTGTTTTAAGAAGAATTAGGCCGATAGTTTTTTGCCGCATCTAATGGAAGATGAATAATTAGATTATTTTAAACATTTTCATATAGGTTTTGACTTTTAGTTTTATATATTTAAATAAAGTGCACGAATTTTGCCAAGGTCAATAATCTCATATTTGATGCGAGGTCTGTTTACTTGTGGTATTGAAGGAATAATTTGAAAAATGAAACTTTGAAAATTAACAATTTATTGTTCTTAAAAATAAACGGTTTCTTAAAACTCAATTGTGAGTTCCCATTCGGTTTTAATGGACGCCTTAAATGGTGTCATACACTAAAATACATTCTACACCGTTGAAGAATGAAGATATATTATTAGTAATTTTAAAACTATCAATTTGTAAAGTATACCACGAAACGGGGGGTATAATATATTTACGTTATTTTGCTTGGTTTTAAATAAAATGTTATAGAAAACATTGCTTTTATATTGCAACAGTAAAACGTATATGTCTATGTAAAAGCGTTGAATACCTGTTAAATTTGTTATTAAATTATATGTGTTACATGTTACAGTGTAAAGTAATGTTTGATGAGAGAGTAAACATAAAATTAAAGCAATGGCTTTCATATAGTCTTAAACTAGAGTTAATTAAAACCACCCGACATTTTGTCAACAAGTAAGTTCTGTCGTGAAAATGAAAAACGGGATATAGTTGTGATGCAATGTCAAGTTGAAGAAACAAAATTTGAAGATAAAAAAATCAGTAAAACAACTATAGTTTGGTTTAAATGACTTAATTTATTGTTACGTCAGTTTTGTGTTCTTGAGTAGATATCATCACACAACAACAAGTTCAATGAAAATATCAGTCTCTACACAATATAACTAATTGCATTACATTGACATAATATCACAATATTATGGTTATAATAAAAATCATTCAAGTTAAACAACTTTTTTCTGCAACTAAAATGGTTTCGCGGTTAACAATTAATGATATATTGACAAATTGATATATTGTGATATAATTGAATTGATAGAATTGAATTCAGAAAATGTATTACTTTCTCGCAACAAAAAATTATTTTAAGGTTTTGCTCCCTCTTTAAAAAATAGTATTAACATGTTATTCATACAATGAAAGTATTTGTGAGTTTTTTAACCAAAAGCATACTTCTAAAGCTGCTGCATTAGTGAATGGAAATTAGACCTGAGTCTACATATAACATTGCAAACCAAGCTAATTTGAACACAAATATAACATTTATTATAAAATGCAATAAACTAAACATAAAGAACTAAATGAGACGTAGACATTTGATTAAAACATATTTTCATAATCATAATCAGAGATGTATAATACAGGGAAGAGTAAATAATTAATTGAAAGCCTTGTTGATGAGCTGCATGTACCGAATACTCTGTTATACTGTGTTGCATATTTCATGGCAGCGCGCATCAAAAGACACAATCATAAATAAACGAAGAACAACAAATTGGTTTTCTTCTCCGTGTTTTTTAGTAAATACTTTAAGCAGCAGTTATAGAAATTGATAATGCTATAATGTTTGACACGCAACGCTACTTTAAAAAATATATATTTATAACTACTCTGTATACGTTATTTAAACAGTTTGGTTTTAAATGTATAACTATTTTTTCGATCAAAACTTACATGGTGACCCGCTTTTTAGCTGTACAGTATGTCTTTGGTGCATAAATATAATATTTATTTCAATAAGCTAAATTTATAATATTAAATATCTATAATTTGATGTTAATAAATATTGATTGTGCAAATTGATCAACATTTCCTTTGTGTTAATAAGTATTTAATTCTATGGCGGAGATAAGACTGTAAGAATCTACGAGTCTGTGCGAAGTGGAGTGATGTAATATATTTATCTAATACAATTTGAAAAATCACAATTAAAATTAAACAAAAACATACCTTATTACTTAAAATATAGTAGATGTACAAAATATATTGAAAACAATTGAATTATTTAAATAGGATATTCAGAATATACTCTGAGAATGATACAGAATTTTAACAGTTGAATAAATAGAATTGATATTTATTCATTATAAGGCAGATTAAATGTTGTAAATATGTTAATTGAATATTGTCAAGGTACAACACTTTCTAAATAACTATAAAGATTAATAGATTTATTTTCAGGCGTGTTATAATGATTATTTCTCATGTTCACAATGCTACTGTATACATTGTGATAATCTTACAAATTGATTTTATTCCTATAACTTGTCCTCTAAGAGAAAAAAAAACTGCAAAAAATACAACTCATCCGGCTCTTTGATCATACATGAACCCATGAACGTCTTAAAACTACAACATACAGATTACCCTCACTCGCTCGTCATTTACGGTAGCAAATACGTCAAAAATAATGTTTTCAAACGTCAGTTTAGTGAATAAAGGGGACAATAAATATTTAAAATGTGTAATTAGCGACATATCTCTGGCAAAGAAAGCTCTGATATTTGCAATATACAAACATTGTCACTGCGTGACTGACAAATTGGACAGTCTTGATAGTTAGATGTTTCCAGGAGTGAAGTAATCATCGGAACCGAATAGTTACACGTTATGCATCTACAATGATATAATGATTATTTAAATGACATAATTTCTTTTCATTTTTCACAAACTGCTTCAGAGAAACAGTTTGTTTCAAAACTGTTTCAGAGAAAAAGAAAGCAATCGATTAAGTCAAAAATGAAACATACATATAGTATGTATTTAATACAGAAATACTTTTCCAATAATTTACTATTTATTGTATAAACATAGTATTGCATTATATTATTTAAAAAAAGAAGTAAAAAGTATTTAACTGAAATACACCGTATTTCTCTCATTAGTATTATGTTGGATATTCTTTAAAATTTAAATGTCGCGAATTTCAATAACTAATATTATGTAGTGAATCCTTTCGTTGGTCATTGTTTCATTATAACACACATGGAATGCTTGTGATAATAAACAATTATTTGTAATCTATTTGATTTATTTAGTGAACCTTATAGAAAAATTACCATTTTACAATAATGACTATATATTTATAATAAAATAGAAATAATTGACAATAGCAAACAAAAACATCAATCCTATGGTATCGATTAGACGTCGTCTCATTGTAGGCATTTATTTATTCACAATCAAAAAAATGGAAACACTATATTATCATTCACATGCTTTGTAAAACTTTGAAAATAAAAAAAATTATACACTTATAATATTACCGAATTGTGAATTTTAAAAATAATTTTCGTTGGTGTGTAAATCTTATTAAATCAGTAAGATAATCTAGTATTTGACCATACTTTTAATTTATTAGGTCGATAATTAAGAGATAAATATGGTGGTATCAAAGGAAAAAATTTATGCTATCAATATGGTTGAATCTTCTATTTCCAAGAAAATATATAACTATTCTATGGAGATCTATTATATTTATTCTATACTTTATCAATAACACGGAGAGTTTTTGCATGCAACATATGCTATTCCCATTATCATTGAACAAAGCCTTATGTCCTCAACATATTGATTTCGAGATTTGGTGAATAATACTTTGAATTTATTTAACTATCTATTGGAATGTACAGGGGCGTAGCCGGACGGGAGAGCTGGGAGCCCGCCCCCCCCCCCAAATCCTCTTTTTCGGAAATTTGAAATATTTTCGGATATTTCCGAAATCATTGAGTTATGTTGCACGCTCTAGGTCTATAAATATATTATATATATTGTATGTGTGTATGTATGTATTCTCTTAGTTATTAGTAAACATATTAACTAGTATTTCTGTGTACAACATTAATACTATATACTAATAACATATATATATGTAAATAATAATTATATTCCCAAAGTAGGTACTGATTTTTTTAAATTTAAATAAACCTGTAAATTATATATGTTATCGTACAATGTGTTTTGCTTTTATTGGGTTACAAATGTGTTAATACACTGTTATTTCTTATTGTAAAAATTCAGTTTATTAAAAAAATATGTCGTCGGAAAATTACTAGCGCAGCGCACCCTTCATTGAAGAATCCTGGCTACGCCCCTGATGTTATCAAAATTGAAAAATACGGAGTATAAATTAATTCTTTTGAAAATTCTGAAAAATAGGATTTGAATAGGTCAATAATAGTAAATAAGATTGATTACCTTAGGAGCATTATAATATTTATTATTGGTAGAAAATTGTGTTCTTTTCATGGAATTAAAATACAGGCAATCAAATTCAACAAAAAATTCTGCTGGTGATAACTTTTGGGTATTTAATTGACGTCATATGGACCCGACGCTTAGAAATCCAGTGGATAATTTTGTTTGGGGAATTTAATACATGTTTATAGGTTTTTACATATCTGTAAGTTTTGTAGTGATTTGAGTATTAGAAAATGCACTTTTAGTTGACCATATGATCAGATTATAGGCCCATCTGGACTAGTCTAGATTACGCAAAAATATAGATGTTGTATCTCTGATTAATTGAACTTAGTGAAACTTAGTAAAATTATTATATATATAATTTAGAGCAAAGTACAAAATTATGGATATTTCTAATATGGATGGACTTTTTGTTTCCAAAAGTTTTTGTACATCAGTTACTTTATATCATGTAATTTATTTATATATATATGTTTCTTTTTACATAACTCCTTTTGTTGTACTATGCCATTACTTTGAAATGCACAAGTTGAAACAAAATCGAATAATAAATAATTGATCCAATATAGCATAAATTCAGAAGATGTAACTATATCTATATGTTTCAAGGTGATTCATCACTAAATAACAAAATTTTAAATGTGTCACTTGATTTGGGCTTTTTGAGATGATATATTTATTATAAATCAATCACACTGGAACTTGGCATAATAATACTAAATTTTATGAGAACGAATAATATTTGACATTAAATTGATACTGCTGGAGCTCAGGACAACAATTTCATTTTTTAACGTAGCAGGTTTGTACTTGTCCAAACAATATAAAACGGCATAATTTTTTCTAAATGTTTAAATGCCGAAATTTGGGCGTCTGTTTAAGAAATTGTAATTAATATTTTGACAAAATAATGTTTGATTCTTATTGATAGATTTTTTATCTCACAATTTCAAATTATCTATTTTTATTGGATGTTCCGATCGGTCCAGTATCAAACAATGAAAAATTTACTTACTTTTCTTCACTAAGCAAATTTAGAACATAATTCATACAAAATAAACAAAACGGAAAAACAACAAATTCATAAACAATGTCATTTTATTATTTTTTAAATAGGGAAAATTTCAGTATATAGTTACGTGACTTAAGGGGTAACGTAGAACTTTTTTCTAATGTTAAAATGACCACAATAAAGTTTTGTTCACTGGTCCCAAATTTTAGTACGATCGGCTGTATTGTTTTTAAACGATTGGAGGATATTTGGGCGGAAAAGGATTGGGGGTATGTACAACCCCCCCTCCCCCGCCAAAGAGTGTGTTTAATGTTATGCTTCTAATTAAATGTAACACACTTAAAACAATCTTGTAACACTTCTAACACACTTCTAACATTCAGGTAAAATGTAACCGATAAAGTTATGATTCAAAGGAGAACATAGCAGTAGAAACGAATCGGGACTTTTACCGCGTGTATGTAATGTTGTGAGTTTCCGTAAATTTGTGACAATAGAAATATGAACATAACATTAATTTTATTCATTGGTAAAAACTATGGAAAAGACTATTTAAATAAATGTAAACTTCTAAAAATAATTTAACTAATTTACCCTACGTCTATTATTACCCAATTTCAAAACCTAGTACTGAAATAAAGAGAAGGGTGACAGAAACAGAGACGAAATACAGATATCACAATTCAAACGGCAGTTTTTAAACAAAGATCAAAGTGAAAGAAAGAAACGACAAGAAAAAAAGATAATGGCAGATTCCACGTTGTGATTTTACTGAAGAGCTAATTGAACTAACTATAATTAGAAGATCGAATGAAGAAGCGTCATTGTTCGTTTATATTTTGATGAAAAGTTTTACTAACTGTGTAAGACTGAAGTTCAACTTTTCATTTCAGATTGCACTTGAAAACTGCAAAAACTTTTTCTTCACAGCAATAATTGCAAATTATTTGAAAATATCAATTAATTAGTAAGTAAGCATTAGAAAGCCAGTAGAAACAGCAGAAAAACCGAGCACTGTTGGTGTCGAGTTATTCTGGTACCCTATAGTCTCCCTACTGACATCCGGATTGCAAGTAATACTTTTCAAATTAACCAAAAAATCGTTAAAAAAAGCAATTTGAATAGTAACATTAGAGGGAGTAATACTGGAACGATTCACTAGCAAAAATCATAGACATGTGAATAGTGCAATAAGATATTTAAACTTTTCAGTACAAAATACAGTTTTATAAGGGAAAGTTTTCATATGTAAACTAATTTATATAATGATATAAATAATTTGCTTTCCTGTACGTAGTTGACTTCAGAAGATAATTCGTCATGAATGCAAGATGAGTTCGTTCATAGCATTCAGAATGGGTTAATGAAAAAACAAAAAATATACAAAACAGTACAATTTAACATCAACTAAATATTGTAATATGAATAATATACGATGATAATAATATTTCTCGCAATATTAGATGGATATTATAATATGCTGTAAATTATGGCTGAACATTTCAAGGTTACATTTGCATAATTTCTTTAAAAAATTAATTAAAGCAAAACAATATCAGTAGTAAGGTTTTTTTAGGGAGAAATCTTGGAAGGAGTGAATGCTTATCTAGAATTTAATTTCCATAATTATCATTATTAATGAAGTATTATAATAACACTTTTTATACTAAGCAATTCTTCAAAGAATTCATTGACATCTTAAGAATAAATCAAATAGGTAAATAAAAGTATGTTTACAACTGATATGATTTAACTTCACATATATACATTCTTAGGGTATCTACAACCCGGAGAGTTTGTGAGGCTATCAATTATTACTAGGTATATGTAAATGTATTATTTTAATGGATGATTATAACAATTTTTCGGGAAATTAAGGTGTAAAGTATCCATTTTAAGAACGCATATTTGCTGCTTTAGAATACATTTTCTCGTCTTACTATTTTTAAAATAATGTTTTGTACAGAAAGAAGTATCCATAACGAATTCTAGATAACAGCTAGTTTGCCTTTAATGGTGTTTATTATATTTAAGAAAATGTAAATGCTGATACAGATCTGATACAGGTGTAAAGTATCCATTTTAAGAAAGCATATTTGCTGCTTTAGAATACATTTTCTCGTCTTACTATTTTTAAAATAATGTTGTGTACAGAAAGAAGTATTCATAACGAAGTCTAGATAACAGCTAGTTTGCCTTTAATGGTGTTTATTATATTTAAGAAAATGTAAACGCTGATACAGATCTCAATTATAAATTGATAAAATATAAATAAATTAGTATTATCAATTATAAAAGGTACTTAAATTGAACAATTCCTTACGGTTGCATATATTATTAAAATAGGAACATTTTTACGAGGGGAGGTTAAATTGACCCACCCGTGATTGATCATTTACTGCTCGAAATCAACCAAGGAGTTCTTCCTGAAATTTGAAGTGTCTGACACTTAATGCAATTTCGACTCCTATACATTTTCGTAGAATATACTGCGGAGAACTTAATGACGTCATACAGACAATTGATTACAATTTATTTGTATCAAAAAGAATTCAAGTCTTTTTTTCTGACACTTAACTAATCATTAACATTCTCATATGATTTTTACTAAATATTTTATTTAGCGATTATTAACAAATATATAATGTTTATTAGTGAATAAAATAAACAATCACCTTTAAAAAACTACACTTAAATGTATCAAATTGATGGAGAACATTCTGCGGCATATGCTAAATGCATGCTGGTGGGTCAAATTGACTGCTCCTCCGGCTGAATATGCTTTTAAAAACTATAACGATAATGGTTTAGGGGTTAATATATACAATATAATAAACGCAACATATTTTTATATTAGAATGAAAATAAATACCGATATAGCCATCATTTTTGTAAATAAATTTTATAAGTCGATGGCGAAGAATTATATGTTAAATATATATATTCGATTAAAGACTTTAGACATATTTGTAATTTAAATGCACATAAAATGTGATAGCAATAACTTCAAATATTTTCTTTTTTTAAATTTTTAACATAACCACATAAGTAGAAAATGTTTCCATGATTACCAAAACAGCCAGGCGAACGAACCGGTATGCCATTTTTTCACTTTGAGTGAACACATCCGACATTTGAACGACATTTAATCCGTCATTAATCAAAAGATTAATATTATTTAAAAAATGTGTAGATGGATAGATTGTTAGTATGTATAGATTATTATTTAAAACTATAAAAAGCTTCATATTTTAATAATTATAAATCTAACTATATTACGCTGTAATAATTTTCGACTACATTCACCATTAATGTGATAATTTAACGAAACTTATCAACTACATCTTTTATATGTAACTATAACAAAACACTTTTTATAATTAACCGAAGAACACGATAACAGAATATACATTTATATTTACATTTTTAGTAAATTTTCTCTCTGTGAATAAATATAACTAAAAAAAAAGTTTTGATACATGGATAAGATTGATAGAGTTATTTACTTAAAAATATGCTTGAATTGGAACAATTTTTTATGCGAATTTGAATATAATACCCATCCATCCAATTAACCACATCCGAATTGAAGATCCACATTCTAATATAAGGAGAGGAAACTATCCAATGACAAATGGTCGGAAACTTTTTATGACAGATAACATGAAAGAGGTCCATTACAGTCTACTGTACCCATTGTTAATATTTGTAGCATGTAACGCGATTCGATTACCTATCTCTGAATTAAACAGTAAGGAAAAAATATAGTGTATTATGTATGATATTTTCTATTTTAAAAGTTATATTCTGCGCCTAAAAACAGGTACTACTATTTTAATCTCAATCCTTAAAAATCTCGATAAAATTAGGGTTGCCAGTTTTTTTTTACGCAACATGTAAATCTTTAATGTTAGATTTAAATAATATAATTTTATTTGTAGTGCTGACTGATGTAAAACTTCAATAAATATTATATTCTGTTAGAATGGTTCCCCATACATACATAAAATAATAAAAAGAAGCTTACTGTTTGACTTTAGAATGAAAAAAGGCCAATATTGAGATATTTAAGAAAATAATTAATGTTGATGCATTTTAGTTTGTTCATTTTATAACGTTGTGCATATCTGACAGAAGATAAAAACATTCTTTGAACAGGTAACATATTTCAATCAATATAAAATCCTCAGATATCTGTATCTTCAATTCCGGAACTAACATTGATAGAAATACTACCTTGCTTAATACACGGTGTAATCCTTTTTCTTCCTCAAAATTTATACTTAATTTTAGTATACAAATAAATTAAAACGATAAAAACCATTGCAATAATAATATGAAGTATCAAATGGTCAGACAAATTTGAGAAATACATTTAACCATGTAATGATAAATGTGTTATTTATCTCAAATAATTTTAAAATTTAGAAACAAAAAAACATAGTACAACTAAAAGCCGAATAAAACTGATTAACCTGTTTAGCAGTTATAGCGAACTGGTCATTTATTTTAGAACAAAATAGAATGCTGCATTTAATTATGAAAAATGCACCATATTCTCTAATAAAATGTAGACAATGTGGAATATGATGGCTGAAAAGATATTCACAATTAATTAGTATATTCATGTCTCAAAATATTACTGTATAATATACCTAATGGCAATACGGCTACAAAAATAATATATTTATGGATAAAGGAAAAAGTAACTACTAAAAATAATTTTTGTGCAAATAAACAAATTTATAAAAGTAAATTACAATAGTATTGTTAAAATGTATTAATTACAAAACGTATTACTTTTTTATCTAAAAATACTACAAAACTACATGTAATTACGAACTGTCTTGATAAATACCTGTGTATATATAAGTTTTATAATATGGGACCATAATTATGAGATCATTTATGGGACCATAATTGCGGAACATAATTACCACATTTTCGAGTTGCAAAATAATAATGAAAACCTGTAAGTCACGCAAATTTTTTAAATAATTTGTTAAATTTTATTGACTGTCCTTTTTACATGACACCACGGGAAAATAGTTAATATTTTTCAAATTAAAATTTGGACGCAATAACACAATAAAGTTGCAAATATTAACGTTTGGATTATGTAGATATTTTCCTGAAAAAAAAGAACTAATTGTATTTTAATAATAGTTTTGACAATACACAATTTTATAGATTTTTATAGCATACACCAACATGAACACTATTAGAATAAAAAGTCATAATAAATTAAATCTTTCAAACATACTACTGAGGCAGATTCGATGATTTGGGATATCTGGATAGCACTGTTAGGCTCTTTTACTCCTCAAATTTCCTCTTTTAGAGTGTCGAACGGGCCCCGATAGAGTACTATTCACCGGAACTTAGACATTTTCCGATACATGTGGGATGTAGTCTGATGAAGAGACTTAGAAAGTAAAAAACGCCTTTGTCTATAGACCTCCAAAGTCGAATATGCTTCAGTAGTGCTTTTGAAAGGTTTTGCAAGTTTTTCGTAACTTTTTAAAATAAATATTTCTAGTTAATGTGCTTTATACACTGATTTGAGACACCTACATTGAGCGGATTGGTGGCGACTGTTGAAGGAGGCCCCGGTGTTGGTGGTGGAGCCAGCGACTAACTGACTGGTGGCTTCGGGGGTTGAGAAGGTGACTTCCGGTTTTCGTGTGCACCTGTTCGCCATGCCCTGTCGACGACTAACCATTACCGATTGATAGAGTCTGAATGGAGGTCAAGGTCAGTAGACGAAATGTCCTTTACCACAGTTAGGTGTAAATAGCTATTACAACAATATATCGTTCTGAGTTTTATTAGAATGCAGATACCTATACCATAAAACATGATCCTTAAAATTGTAAAACCTAATATTAAAGGTTGACACATTTTCCCCTTTACGTTTGATGGAAGTTGCACATCTTTCTAGTATAGATCAATCGATTTTTGTTACATTACAGCTGCAACAGTCTCTTGGATCTTAAAATTGTAGAAAATACTTCCAATTGCTCTAACAGTTATAGGCAAACTCATTACACTTAATTGTATACTTATAACTAATTTATAAATTGTAATATAAATATATATATATATAAATATTTTTTACAAATAACATAATAAGCTTATCAAATACAATAATAGTTTGTTTCAATTTATATAGTATACAAGTTATGATTAATTTTAAAATGCCATTACAAAGATAATGTTAAACACTAAATGAAAGAACAGATATGAGTATAACAATATAATTATTGCTATCAGTTAAAATTTCATATAAGAATCAATGATGTACAAATACAAAATAATAATTTTGTAATTATGAAAATAATAAATTTAATATTAGGAAACAACAACACTATGCAAAAACCTTTCAAATTGAATTACAGACTGAATTCTACGCTTGGTAGCGATTGATGTCCAGCTTTCCTTCTTATCCAAGCTGATGAGCTAATACCCTGTAAATGATAGATCCAATAGCATCTGATGCTGTTCTTTTGGCTATGTTTGTGTAAAATGGGTTCTCTGGAACCTTACTTAAAATATGCTTTATTTGACAATTCTACGTCAAATATTAACGATGACTTTTTGTCTCCAGACACAATAGCTATTAAATGTTATTTCAGCGTGTATGCAGTTTTCTTTTTGTTTCTAAATATGTACACATATATGGCTAGTCACTGAGCAGTTCACATTGTACATCAAATTAGAAACGATAGGTCAATTTTTTTGTATTCTACTTATTTTAAAGCATTAAAATGGTTCGAAATGTCTAAATTCATACCACGTGTGAACACTGGAATAATTTGAAGATTACAAAAGTTGATAATGGTTTTGATCTCATCGCTAAGTTCTTTACAATTTATGGTATTTTTAAAGTTCATGTGTACCTACATGAACTCTTTGTCTATTATTTATATGTTATTATATTTAAATTTGTATTTAGGATATTAGGTTGTTAACTTGTTCAACACTCGTGAACATTAATCTCCAACAACTACTGTACGTATTTACCCATTTAGTTGATTAAAATGTCATCAAACTTTTAATAACTTTATTAAAGAGTTAGAAAAACCTTGTGACACACGAAGTGTATGAATATTTTGAATAATATTTTGATTTCGATTCAGCTATTAAAAATCTTAACTCATCTTTATGTTAAGCCTCGAAGTAAGATTTTTGCTAGTCATTTACTTGCTACCCACAGAAAAAAACACGAGAAACAGGGATTATATTTTTACAAGACCTGCGTAAACCGAGTAAGAATCGAATCGCAGCATCGTCTGAAAAATACGAGAAAGAACTAATACGAAATGCATTTATTGATGGCTTGACCCCTTTTTGGTCCCACTACTCTCAGTGCAAACTTATTACATCTAAATCACGATATGTTAGAGTGGATGATAGAGAATTAATATGTCAAGAAATCGCAAAACTGCTTTCAGAAGGTATTTGAACAATCGTAAAAAGAGTCCTTGTGTAAACTACTTCCAAACTGTCAATCTTTACAACGAACTATCGCGAATTGACCAAATGGGCAACAATTTAGTACAATACAATATTTTTTCACATATTATTTAAAATGTGTTTATTATCAAATCTAGATTGCAGACTTCGACAAGAAGTATACTGCCTTTGAATCCAATCACTTTTGGCGTACCTTCCTTCCAGAGAGCCATTGACAAAATGGTTGAAGAAACGAGCTTAATGATACTTTCCCTTATCTAGACAACATTACGATTGCTGGTTGCAACCAAGAAGAGCTTGATAATAATATTCAGTCATTTGTTGGAACTCTAAAGAGACATCGGTTGACCTCATCGTTAGAAATCGGTCCAATAAACATCCACCATCAATATTTTAGTCTACTGCGTTGGAAGTTGATTAAATCGGAGAATGTTTTGATCTGCTTTTAATCTTTTGTCTTTATGAAGAGCCTTAGGGACTTTCGTCTACTATGCTAGTTAGATCCCATAGTTCTCAAAAAAATCAAACATTTAATTAATTCGAAGTATTTCCCAAAAAACACTAAAATTCTAGATGTATTCAATCAATTAAATACAGAACCATAAAAAGCATGTCCGAAATCCTTTGACGAGAACTTACCATTTATTGTAGAATATGTTGCATCTGAAGCAGATATTCAGCGACATTGAACCAATGTGGTCGATTAGTTGCATTTATGACACAAACTGTGTAAGGCTGAGAACTTCACTATCCGACAGTGGAAAAAGAAGTCACAGAAGAAAATGAAATCATTTTTTGGATGGCCGACATTTTACTCTGATCACTGATCAACTTTCATCATCAACGTTCAACGCCTTCATGCTCGACAATAGAAGATGCACAAAATTAAAAACAGTAAAACACTAGAATTGAGAATAGAAATGGCGACATTTAGTTGCACTCTTCAGTGCCATCCGGATAGTAAAAATGTTGCAAAATTTGCACAAATTGTACTTCTGTGCTCCACTCAGTGAAATCCATAATAGCATGTGTCTTCCCAGGGTGACTCGTCTTTTAAATTGTGTCAAGACTAAGAATTTACTTTTTCTACAGATGAAGCAAAGAGAAATGTTCTTCCTGTAGAATAGCCAATGAGTTAATACATGTGCCACTTATCAAAACTCTACAACCAATGGAATGATTTCAAGGAGTTCACGATTCATGTACAATATAAAACACTTGAAAAAAGTATATTTATAAATTTTGAGTGACTATTTCTTGCAAACAATATGAACAATTAGTTTATAGACTAATACATAACACCAGATAAATATAAAGTTAAACTGCTGAATTTTCGATATTGTGGTGATTCTCTTAACAACTAATTTTGTGTGGGTCCTAAACTTTTAAACTTATTTAAAGGTTGTTCAGGTGTGTACAATCAACTAGGACAAAACAATGGATAATAATATGTTTATGTATGTAATATTAGTGATTAAAACATCAAATTAAACAAAACTTAATCAAAGTAAATATGTAAAGTTATATATTTGATGAAATAGTATTTCCAGACTGCAAAGTTTTTTATGGGATGTCTTTAGATTTTTAATGTTAGTAATAGGTACAACCAAACAAAAATTGGACACCAATGAAAGATAAAGCAGAAATAAAGGTGGAGTGTATAAGAGCCACGAGGGAAAATATTACATATATAAGGATTATGATATATTATTATACCATTAAATTCCTATACTTTAAATGAATTTTTTCACCAATTCAATTTCACCAAAGATTTAATAGAAAATAATAATTATATAGTACTTACACATTAATGAATCTCTTGTAATTAGTTGATTATGGTAAAGTAGTGATAATATAATAAATTAAAATTTGTGACTTCTTCCACTTTGTATAAAATATTTTGGTTACATTATTATTTTACCATGATCCAGTGTTGCCACAGCTTCTAATGACAATAATATTACAGGAAATCAAAAATATTGCAGGTAAATAAAGCATTTATTATTCAAATTAAATTTTACACAAAAATTGTATAACTATATAGTTATTACTCATTAAAATAATTTGTCAATAATTAATAAGTTAAGTTATTATTTCACCTAATATTGATTATAAGAAATACTTGTTTGATAAAGTACAGGGAGGCCCAAAATAAGCACAACAGTTTCATATAATTTTTTTCTTAATTTGGTAATTTTTTATATTTGTAAATGTATATGTGCTGTAATTTTTAATCACTTATATTGTGGTTCATGTAAAATGGTGCTTTGCCTAATTTCAGCAACATATTGACGAAAATGCACCGGTTGATGTGGGACAATTGATTGGGCACCTCGATCGCTGGACTTGACTCCAATTAATTTTTTCAAATAATTTTTTTATATCCCTCTAACTCAATAACATTGGATAATTTGAAACCCATAAACTTGCAGAAGTAGACAATAAAAAAGAGTTATGTGGAAAAGTCTGTGAAAGTGTCCTTTCAGCAGAATGGACCTTTGAGTGTATTGTAATGGATTGCAATTCGAACACTTATTGTAACTTCATGTAGGACTCTTTTTTTAAATATATTCATGTTGTACATTAAATTAACTGATTATAAATAATAATATGTATATGAAAATAGACATAATAAACTTTTCGTTGTAAATATATGTATATTCTTGTTAATAGAATCTCTTCTTCTTAGGGACAGTCGGTAGAATTTTCCACTGCTTTCCTTTCAATTCTATTATTTTCGTCAAGGAAGGTAGATTTCTCTTCAGCAACTACTGTCTCATTATCCACAGCTGCTGCTGTCAGGTTGCTAATGACCTTTTGTAGGGCCATATCTGCTTCCAGCCTTTTCAATAATGTCTAATATAGTATATACATGGCCTACCAGTTGAACTAATTCTAGTTCATTAGGCCTACCAAGGAATAAAATTAGACTAATAAAGATGGTTACCTCATCGGAGTATTTATAAATAATGTCACAATTGAAGAACTCTATTTCAGTTTATAACCAACAGCCCAATCACCCCACCTTTTGGACTGAAGGCAGATACAACACCGCACCCTTTCAAAGGTCATCTTTCAAATGACATGTGTAGTTTGGCGCTATTGTCTGTGCCTACAGTCCAGAAGGTAGTGCAATCGAGTCCAGGCCTGTACTTTTAGCATTAGTAAGTGGATTGTGCTGCCATATTGAGCCTATCATATTGTTGGTTATAAGCTGAAATACTGTCCTTCAATTAATATATTATAATACTTCGTGAAGTAACCCTCTCTTAATAGTCTAACATAAAATATTTTTGAAAATAGTAAAACATATTTTATATTAAATTTTTTTTTTAAATATTGTGGGGACCGCTGATAATATCGCAGGGTTGAGGCAACACTGCATGATCTATTAATATTTTCTTGATAAGAATAGTTTATTTATTAAGTATTTATCATTTTATTCATACTAAAAATAGAAAGCTTTCTCTAAAGAAATAGATAAAAGAATAAAATTAAAACAAATTAATGGATTTTTGTATATTTTCTCAACCTTAGCAACTAGATAATTTCACAGTAAATTTTTATTCAAATTTTAGTTTTGATTTTTGTAGCTTTTAGAATGATTTTATATACAATATTTATGGATTATATACTACATGTTATATTTGCATTTAAAGAGTTAATTAGTTGTGTTACATTATATATGTAATCAGGTGGTCAGATCCCCAAATTTTTTATATTTATTTATCTGTCTTGCCAATTTATCTACTTATACACAGTAATTATATTGTATTCTGAAATGGCTTTTTTTAACTGGATCCACCCAAATAAATATTATATATCTGCCCCTGTTAATACCATATAATGGGATTTATTACCCACCATGCTTCCCTCTTACAGACCTGCCAACCCATAAAAATCTGAAATAATAAGACCATAAGGGCTAACAATTATTTAGTTGATACATTTTATAAGCAAAGTTCTGATACTAAATGTAATAAAATTAGTTTTAAAAATGGTAATAGGTACTAAAACACTATCCATAGAAATGAGACACAAGATTATTTCAAAGTATATTTTAAATAAATAAAATTCTTTATTGCAAAGGGAACATATGATTATTTATATGTATATGTATAACAAATTACACAATTGGAAAATATACAGTAATTAAAAATAACACAAACTACAAAGAACTCTTTTTAATTAAGTATTGATAGATTATTATATAACATATACATTTAGAGTCAACAGATACAGTAGTAAAAATATTAAATATATGAAAATAGTGGGACATATGAAATCAGGTACCTGGCATCATAATAATAATACCTGAACTTTAATATTGGGATTGTTGTGCTAAAATCCAGATAGTTGGTAGGTCTGCTTTTTGTTAACTTATATTTAACTATTATAAAGACATATTAAATGTGTATTGCAGCTGCACAATTTTGATAAAATATAAATATATAAAGCTAGAATTAATTTTTTATTACACTATGCTACCAGAAACATATATATTTATTAATTGGATTGATGTAATAGCTTAGATCAGTCAATATCATTAACTCATTATAACAGCTCTAAGAGAGCATATTATAGTGTTAGCATACTGGCCTACAAACCAGTAGTTTGACAGTTCAAGCCTTGCTACATATTCTTGGTTGTAGTAAACTGTTAGTGATGTCATACTGGGTTAATGATATTGGCTGATCTAAGCTGTAACATCAAGCCAATTATTAAAATACATTATTCCAGTATCAGGTAATAAGACATGCTAAAATACAAATGCTTTATATATTTAGGGTTCTTTATTGTTTTGTTCCTTAGTATTGTATATTTAATTAAGTAGATAATATTTAATTATGAAATTATATATTACATTATATTCAGGCCTGTAACCAGCCCATTTAGTGGGGGGCGGGGTGAATTTTTCAAATTAGCGGAACTATATCTTAATGTATTAGTTTATTATATTATAAATTTTTTTAGTTAATTTATCAAAAAAAATAGTATAATGATAAATCAATAATAAATGCATAGTACCTTGACAATAAAATCAAGCAAAATATATAATTGTTGATAATAATATGAAGATAAAATATTAAATGAATCAAAGAAGTTTACACAATTTTATTATTGTATTATGTACAATATATATATAATATTTATAAGAGAATTGAATATAATTTAGGTATAAATGGAATGAGATAAATGTAACATGAATGTAATTACAATATGACTGAATTTAGCTCCAACCTTTTAATGGAATTAATAATTACCTAATGCCTAAAAATATGTTCTGAGATTATCCAGAAATTTAAAAAAAAAAAAAATTCTTCCAGGAGCGGAACTCACTATGTTGTGGGGGGTGCGTTACCCCTGCACCCCCCATAGTTCCGGACCTGATATTTATTATTATTTAATAAGTTTTTATTAAGTATGATATACTGTACTTTTCTTTTTTTCTACTTCCCTTTATTATTATTATTATTATTAGGTCTATTTAGGTTTTTATATTCCTTAGCATAATATATTTTATTCAGTAAATATTCTTTAATTTCTATGTAATGATATTTTTTATTTAATAATAGTATTAAAATAATAAAGTTTCAATAAAATAATAAATGTTAATTTATACCTTTTTTAATTATTTAAATATAAAGTATAATATTTAATTTAAGAATCACTTTATTTATAATATATTGGTTTATAGAAAACAAATTTTTATATAAAAACAATATTTTAATGAAAAACATTAAATGTAGAACTTATTTTATGATATAAAACTATATATATATATATAATAATTAATATTATTCAATTTATATAATAATAATGTATATTCAAGACATGAATAATAAATATAATTATATTTAAAATTAATGTTATTAAAAAATAAAGTTAATATATAAGATATATGTAAAAAATATAATGTATAATATAGTTAGTAAATATAAATATTATCATAATTTATAAATTTTAATTTTTTTAGTAAATATTTTATAATAATAAAAACAATTTTTAAACTATTATTTACATGAAATATTTTTTAATTAAAAAATTATTAGTAATTAGTGAAAGTATTATACTGATATATTTTAGAAGTTATGTGTTATATTTATTTTTTACCATTAACTATGTTATTGTTGTACAAGGATGACATTAGTGTATGTTAGAATTTAAATATGTTTACATATGTTTATAAGTTATGTAATAATAAATTATGGCTATGCCTATAACTTAATTATAATGACTAATTAATAATAATGTATAAACATGCAGGTATTATTTACCATTTACCAGAATTGAAATAGAATTTATTATTGCAAGTACATATAATATGGGTGGCAATGAACTATGAGTAACAGGTTAGGTGGTAAACAATTGCGGATGGGACTATTTGTCAGTGTTAAAAAATTATTTTCTTCTGACTTTTGAAGGCTATGCCTATATAGTATAGTATATTGGGAAATGCTTGTGAGCTGTGGGATGCATTAAAAATTACTTTGAAAATATTGTTTGCAATATGGAGTTAACCTAAACTCTACTTACAAACTATAAGACTATAGAATTAAGAGTCCTACAATCTAATTAAAGTTTACCTTTTAATAAAAATTCAGTTTCGTTTATTAAAAAATCAGCTGAGGAATCCGTAACTAGAGCCGCCGCTGAAAATGAGCTTTAAAAAATGAAACTAGGTCACTCAAACAAATACGCTGGATAAATATTTGTCATATTATATTAATATATTATAAAGTCAATAATTTAAAAAATATTATTTTTGACGCAATTTAGTTACTAGTAGTAGCCAAATTTGAAAAAATACATATATAAATAAATTAAAATATATAACATATAGAGGCGTATGCATAAAAAGTAGCTTTAGCTTCCACTTCGAAGTCAAAGGTTAGAAGCTTTCGCTTCGAAGTGAAAGCTAAAGCTACCTTTCGTATGCATAATGTTTCACTTCAACTACATAGCGAAAGCTTCAAAAATTGAAGCGAAGACTACTGTTTATTTTAAGAAAAAGTATTTTTAGGGCCGCGGCGTAATAAAAAAATATCGAAGTTATTAATTAATATCGGTTAAATATATAGAGTTTGTTTCGTTTAAGTTTACTAATACAATATATTGTGTTAGGAGACGCTAAGGAAATTACGAATTTGGTCAGCTGTTGCGTTAGCGATTAAAAAACATATACTTTAAAATAATAATTAATAGAAAAAAAACAGAAACTTACAAATACTTTTTCAATATCTTTTATATATTTTATTTTATCATCAATTTTTAACTAAATATGGCTTCTTTAAATAATGCCGGATCAGATATCGAATGTGAAGAATATAATTGCTTAAACAAAAATACAGAAAATGACATGCTTGTCGCACTGCTAAAAGAGAACTCAATTTTACTTTCAAGAAGCCAATTACCTGAAATCAAATCCAAAAAAGGAAAAGCCACCAACAAATTCATTGCTCAATTTAAAATTGTATTGGGCAAAGAATTGACCAAAAAAAATTAAGTAAAAAAATACTGAATATGAAACAAAAAATAAAACAAAAAACAGACATTAACAGAACAGGAAATAGAAAAGTCAATTTAAATAATTGGGAGAAAGATATGGCAACCTTTTTGCAAATTGAGAAAAATCCCACTTTTTCAAAAGTCACAGGGGCACAAACTAGCAGTAGTATGCCTGGAAAATGTGATAATACCCCATCGGCATCATCATCAAACTCAAGTGCAATAATTAAATCAATTGAAAAAGAAGAAAAAATATCTGAAAATTTCTTTCCAACCACAGCCTCCTATTATTAAACCAAAGACTTCCATATTAGAGAAATATGAATCTGAAGATACCAAATTGCTTAATATATGTAAGTATAAGTAATATATATATTTTTAAATTATAATATTTTAAAAAACATTAAAAAAATTTTTCCAGCTGAACTGCAAAGGCTTGTATTGTTACAACAACATCGACATTTTAATTTGAAAATTATAAAAAATTCCAAGAACAATAATTTGTAAGTTTTTTTTACCATATTTAAAAAAGTAAATAACATTCCTTTAAAAAATCTATATACTTTTATTTTACAGCTCAATGACAATAAGAACACAGTAAGAACATTATTGGCATGATTTACCTGAAATATTGTCTGTATATATGATTAATTATTAATCACCTTTTTGTTAATTATGTTGGCTATAATTTTAGCTTAATTTGATATATTCTAGATTTTATTACCAGTTACTATTTGATTGCAGTTTATTATTTTTTCTGTTTAATATTATTTTTTATTACTCATTATAATGATTGTTGATATGTTATTGTTAGGTTAATAATATATTTATTTAATTTATTTATCAACCTTTTTATCAATATAGTTTTTTTTGTATTACTTCTTTATTTTCATATGTTTTTCATCTGCATATTATATACCCTCTAATTGTCTGTAACAGTTAAAATGTTATATTTATATATTCCTTTAAATTAGATTTGATAGTTAATAAAAAAAAATTAGATAAACTATGTTTTTGAAATAAATGTTAAATAATAATAAAAAATTATTCATTAATAATAATTGAAAAAATAATTAATAAAAAATATTAATAATAAATTATTGTTAAATAATATTTTTAATGTATAATTCAATTGAGTCAATTAGAAAAAAATTATTTTTGGTTAAATTTTTAGTATTTTAGTTAGAAACAATTGAAAACATTTCAAGAGTACTTTTTCTACAATCAATTTTAAGTTTAGGTATTTATTACTTTTAAATACATGGTTCTATATTTATATTTAAATAATAATTTTTAAACTCAACTGTAGCTTTAACATATAGCTTTAACTGTAGCTTTAACATAATAACTTTAACCATGACATTAAATGTTATAAAGGATTACATATATTTATAACAAATATAATTGCTTTATTTAAAGCATGAATAAACATAATTATAAATATATATTAACAATAGGTAAAGGTGTTACTCAATTATCAAAACTATTATAATAACAAGTTATTGTGTGGCTTCACTGCAGCAATCTAGAGAGAGCATTTCTTTTATTTACACCTTTTTGCAATAAACTCAGTTCACCACCTTGCACTTCTGGGACAGCAATTGGCATGATGGGAAGCTCTTCAAAATCATTGACATCACCCAAAAATTTTGTCACATTGTGTAAAATAAATACACTAGATATGACAGTGGGAATCCTGTCCAGTTGAAGACGCACTCCATAATGAAGAACAGTAAATCTACTCTTTAGCTGGCCAAATGCCCTCTCAATTGTCATCCGAGCTGAACAGTGAATTTTGTTGAAATTTTCTTGTAGAGGATTGTGTGGTTCCTTATG
>JAUZND010028393.1:0-23474 GCA_034780555.1 Coelogynopora nodosa
ATCTTCCTGGCCTGCTGTATCGAACAAGGAGAGAACATAACTTTCTCCGCCGATCATCACACTCACGGCGTAGGTGTCGAATACGGTTGGTGTATAAATGTAGTCTCCAGGAAACTGATTGAGAGTGTAAGAAATAAGGATCGATGTTTTGCCAACACTGCCATCGCCTACAGCGACCAGCTTGAGATTATTGCTTCGATCTTTGCTGAGTCCGTTCATAGTGTTCACCAATTTGTGTCTCTCGACTCTGCCTCTCTTTTCACTTAGCTTTAATTTACGTTATTCATGAAACTTTGAATTTATGCAAGCCATTTATATTTTTTGGAAGTTATTCAATTTAGCAACCATGGATTAATAGTAAACCTTTTGAACTTTGCATTGCTGCATTCATTTGGTAATCAATTCCTTTCTTTCACAATATTAATGTTATGAAATATAACTATGTTGTTTACTTTCAATTGTTTAAATCAGCTACGATATGGTATTACTAATCGGTGATACACATTCCAATTGATGTGTAATGTAAATATTTTATAATAGTATCATGTCAGTGTCATGTTGTCTGACTTGTATATATTATAGTTTGTGAAGTGTAGCTCATACAGCTTGTTTTTAAATTGATTATTTTAAATACGGAGGTTCATTTTATTTTAAATGTATTCTTACGAGTATGCTATGTACATTGTATATACTTAATTTATACTTGAAATTAAAAAGGAACACAAAAAAAGTACCAACATTAAATATCTTGTTTTTCAATATTTTGGCCAAATTTGCTATATGTTCTCCATATTTCCCATTGTGGTTAAATCAGAGAAAAGTATAGGTTGTAAGTCATTGCTTGAAAATAAAATTGAATTTACATGTAGTATCCTCTACACTGATTCAAATGATACTTTTTTAATTATTTTAATACATTTTTATTATTTTAAATGATTATAATATTTTGTAAACGTTTAGAAAATTCAATAAAAAATTCAATAAGCATATTGAATCTATTGCCATCTCATTTTGGATATTGTTTAACCTTCTATCTTATCTAGAGTATAGTATAATGTCAACATTTATTTTTATTGAATTATATATTTCTAAAGTTGTAGATTTTATTGGTATCGCTTCTTTAATAATCTAGATTAGCTACTACAATTACCGGTTAATAAATATAATTTGTCTTAAAGATTCCAGTACTGAGCGCTCGTCAATAACCTATTATAAGAATCATAAATATATATTTATTTCACTATCTCACTTCACTTTTCTAACTGAATTTATCGAGTAGTTGAATTATTGTGTCGCGTATATGTCGAATCATTTTACTGCGGTAGATATTTAATCTGGTTCTGGCATTGTCATGGTAACAATTTAATTTTGAGGTGACTATTTTTGTTTCTGATCGTTAACGTTTGTAGTTTTGTGTTGAACCGTGGAATAACGCTCTTAATGTTTAACTCGGTTTGGATAAAAGAAATGGGTTGATATTTTGCACAATATTATCAAATTTTGGATACATTATTTGTAATGGTGAGACATACAAGACAGGGTGACCACCCACACGTGGAATTCACGTATACACGTAAAGATGCGAGAAATTCATTATAAAGGGATAGTATTCATGAAATAAACGATCATTTCGTACATAAAATATTTGAAAATTATGTGATATGTAAATTTTTTCTTTCTTTTTTAATAACTTTTTATTGTTAAATTTTCTATGTATTGTCAAAATTTTGTCCGCGGTACCTAAAGAAATGTCGCTTAAATATGATGTTGCTGAAGGCATCTGCTCACGAAAAGCGATGGAAAATGGAATAATTTGAACTCATTATATATATAACAGAAACCTTTGTAATGTTTACTAAGTAAGTTAGTAATGTAAGTTAGTATAGAACTCTGCGGAAAATATGATTCTATGTTTATAGTATTGTACTCGTATATAAAATAATAAATCTTAGTTAATATTTGGGATAAAATATACGTGTATTTTGTAAGTGATACATGAATTTTTTAATAGCTAAATAGTGGCCAACCTAAAATTAATTTCACTAAATATAGTGAATATTGTATTAAATGGTTTCTATCCCTCTTTAAAAAATGTAAGGCAAAAAACGTAAAATATCTAATTAGAAAAACGTAATGCATGTCATATAAGTATATATGAATTTATACAATAAATTAAAAGTACATTCCGAGGGTGAATCTTTAATTGATTATTGTTTTTATTTAAGTCCTCCATCAGCATGTAATACTATTTTATAATCAACAATATAACTTATTGTTATATTTATTTTCAGCATTGGGATGTTTAGTAAAAGCCTTTAAAAAAATAATTAATAAATAGACATGAGTTTGCATCTGTTAATTTAATGTTTATTTTTCTATCTATAATTTGTATTACACTGTATAAGTTAATTGTAATATTTAAATTTATAAAGTTAATCCTTGTTTTTTAAGAATATACTTTATTATTTATTGTCAACGTATTTAATTATTTTGCGGAACTTTTTTTGTTCTGATTCCTATTGAGCCAATTCCATTTGTAATCTATTTTACGCTAAAAATGTTAATATAGGCCTAGTTGATATCTATTTATGGAAGAGTATATTAATAATTTATGGGAAAAAAATCTGTCTCATTCAATTTCTAATATTGTCAAATAATTTTGCACATTTATAGTTATATTCGAATTGTTTCCTATAAAGGATTTGTGATATTACATTTGTGATATACATGTATTATTATATCTTATCATCAATATAAAAAAAGCAATGATTGCTATTTAAACAAAAATAGTAAGTCATATCTCCAGCCAATAAAATTTAATGTTAATGTCTATTACTATGTTACAATTAAGTATAAATAATAATAGAAATTTTTTTAATTTTTTTACAATAAATATTTGGTTTTATTAAAAAAATAAAGTATTACGTAATTATCGATAAATACAGCTTAAAGGTTATTTTAATGCGTTACATGCACATATTTCAATAAAGATCTCTAAAAGTCTTAAAAAAAAGGTTACATGTAAAAAATTTATTATTTAATATATAATTAAAATAGGAACTGAAAATAAGTATTATGTATATAATGTATATATATTCACAAACATCATATTAATATATTATGTACATTGAGATAGCAGAAACATCAAATGGATAACCAAACAATTTAAATGCATAAATATATTTTAGAACAGTTGAAATTGATTTATAGTTCCGACGGGCTATTGTAATTAAATAGGGTGTGGCTGCCTTTTCACTTGTATAATGGTTGTGTACAGCACATTCCACACTGAATAATACCTAATATCGACGTAGCAATGGTTAGTTAAACTGCGACTGAAAAGCAACTTCTGAATAAGTGAGATGCATTTCTATTAGACTTGCGTAAGGACTTCTTTTTCAATATATCATCGTCTCTTTTCTCTATAGTAGATATTATGGCAGTATCAAACACATTCTTGATATCTTTCTGCGTCAACGCTGAACATTCAACATAACCCAACGCACCAGTTCTTTTAGCCACCTGAGCTCCCGTCTTGTAGGGAATAAGTCGACCCTCCTGTTTTGAGTCACTTCGAAGATCACTCTTTGTGCCAACCAGGAGGAAACTGGCGGAGGAATTGTAGATGTGCAGACTTCGCTTGATCTCTGGTATCCAGACACGTTCAGCATTCTCGAGAGAGTCCTTATTGTTGACAGCAAAGCAGACTAGGAAAATGTCCGTATTGGGGTAGGCGAGTGTACGTAAATGCGTGTAATCTTCCTGTCCAGCAGTATCGAACAAGGAGAGAACATAACTTTCTCCGCCGATCATCACAGTCACAACGTAGGTGTCGAATACGGTTGGTGTATAATCGGTTGGAAACTGATTTCGTGTGTAGGAAATTAGGATCGATGTTTTTCCAACACTACCATCGCCTATAGTGACTAGCTTGAGATTATTGCTTTGATATGTGCTTAGTCCGTTCATAATGTTCACCAATTTAATATCTCTCTAGTAAAACTACGACAAATAAACTGAGTGTTATGCGGTCTGAAGTTACTTATATACAATCCAAGGTGTACGCTATTTTTAGAAGGTAGTAACAATACATAATGGATTTACCATAAAGCTTTCTTTTATTACTAACGTTATTTAGCAAGACAATCTTATACCCTTCAGAATCCGTTTAGCAGCTTGTTACTATTATTGTATATTTATATGAATTACCTCAAATAACCACTGTGAATGTTATAATAGCAGCTTAATTTCAACGCAAAGATTATATGTTTACTAAATAGTATTTATTAATAATGTTCCATTTTTACTTAATTTTGTGCACATGATTTTACAGAAGTTTAGTATAATAATAAATAACGAATTTAATAACATAAAAATTCAAATCAATAAAAAAATTCTATATAATTAGTTGAAATAATTTATTAGTTTTATTTATCTTTATATTTTGGTTATATTGTTTATTTTACAATTGGTTATTTATTAAATTTTTATATTTTCATTACTATATACCTCTATGTAGTTGACCAAAACATCAGTATATAGTCAACATTTCGGACGGCCTAAGATGAAACGCCGTATTTATATTTTTGTCAAAATTTAGCTAGATCAGATGCAGCTTCTAGATCTTTATAGTGTAAAATATATCTCTTTAAAAATATTAAATATATTTCGGCCATATATGCATGTTACTTATAATCATTTTTATCTTACTTATAATCATTTTTATCTTACTCATAATCATTTTTATCTTGCCGTATATGCCTATATGACTAATAAAGGCCAAACACAAAACACCCGTTTTCTCGAAATTTTGAAATACGCAGATACGGTGTTTTACCTTACAGCGGCAGATTTGTATGCAACATATGTTTCCTTTATTGTATATTATTTTAACAACTTTTTGAAACCATTTAATATTTGCCAAAGTATATCTTCCTTAAGATTGTACACTATTCAAAGATTACAGCACTTCTTTAATTTCTTTATCAAATTTAGCTGAAGTTAAACTAATTGAAGTTATTGAAACGCAAAAATGACACATAAATGTTTGATATATATATTTTATGGACCCTCCTCGTATTTTAATTTGTAGTTTATTCTATCCTTAAAAGGTTATATCAATTATGCGATCGGTTCAAATGAATTATTAGCTAGTTTATCAATTATATTATTGTCATCATAGTAAACAGAGATAATGTTATAATGTTTTCTTTGCTTTACGTATTATTGATAATGTAAATAAATAAAGAGCATGTTAATAACTGTGTTAGATAGACCGACAAGGTGTATAAATAAAAATGCATTAGAACTGTATTTAAATATATTTAAATAAAACAATATACGAAGACATAGAACAGAGAATCTAAAACGTTGTAGAACCTAGAATTGCTCGTTCTAAATTCTTTGTCGTAGAAGGATGAAGCATGTTTCTTCATTCCATATAGCGACAACTGTGTTGATTTTACTTGTTTGAATTATACACTATTAAGAAAGTAGTTTTTTAAAGTTTTCTTCGGGAAGGTAATTTAATTTTGTTTTTAGTAATAATTCGGATAAAATGCAGCGATAATTTTAATTTGTATTTTGAAATATTAACTTCATATTTAGTCGGTGTTTATCTGAATATTTTTGCTACGCATTTTGAAATTATTTCCATTACTGGTTGAAAAGCGACGGTTGTTTTCATTATCTAATTTTTTCTGTAATTCTTTTTGCGACGATTTTGTTTTGTTTAGTATTCTGCTGTATTTGCTTTCATGGGATATTTCATTAGTTTATAGATTAAGCATAACGCCGAATATTTTCTTTCTAAATGACATAATCTGGTTTTAACCTTTTCATAATAACAATTTCATTTGAAAATAACATTGTTCCGGACTGTTAGTTTCTGCTGTTAGTTTTTCTCTAACCATGGCATGATGCTTTTCGAAGCAACGTGTTCCAATCCTATGTGTTTAAAATATTAATTTTTTTTGTTACATTATGAATCAACAATTTTAAATGGTGCGGTATAGAAAATTTACATGTATTATGAGAATTGCTTCGTGGAAAAACGTATTACCATTTTAGCAATATCCAAGAGTATTAAAATAATATTTTTTATTATTAATTTAGATATTCATATTTTTTTCGGTTCTTAATTAAAAACTTTAACAGTATTCGTTTGTCAATAATGGATTTGTTAAAGGCGCTGTTACCAAGGCGCCGAGTTCCTTATTATTTGTAGACAGATGCGCCCCTTGAACTAATTTTCACCCCCAATAAAAAAAATTATTGATTGCAGTAATGAATATTCTGTATTTATTAAGATGGTTAACATTGCTGTCTATTTTCAGAATAGAAAGATTTATCAAAACCATTGTAATATATTATTATATTTATTATTATTATTTATTATTATTATTTGTTATTATTATTTATTATTATTATATTATTATATTTATTATATTTATTATTATAATATAATATATATATTATATATTACAATATATTATGGACAGTGCATTTTAAAATGAAATTATAAATGTGAACTTTAGTTCTATTTGTATTTTTTACATCATTATTTATTAACATAATATTTGACTCCAATAAACTTGTTTTGATTATTCTCGGTTTTCTAGAAACACTTAAAATTTTGTTTTGATTTTCGATCAAAATTAATATCATATTATGGTTTTCATATGACTAAGTATACGATTATTTAATCTTTGTAAATTAATAGAAATCTAATGATTAATTATAACGGTTTATTTATAATAATTTTCATATATAATATAGATCGAGATAAAGACTCTGGAAAACTTTTTTATCAAACAAATATCATTAAAATAAATGTATGAACTTATATTATGTATATAGCGTAATCATTTTTTTTCTAGCTAATATGTATATTTGTACAGACTTATTTATTTAAATACATTGCATTTTGATAATTATGTTTCTTTGTTAATGCATTTCTGCAGTTTAAAATATTATGTTCAACTCTGTATATCTGTATATTGTATCTGTAAAGTGTAACCCTGTATAAGTAAAACAAAAACGTTATCTGGTGTCCATGCCGTTACTTATTCCCAGTTAATAATATTATTTATTCAATATAAATATTATTTGTTGATCATCAAATACACAAGATTAAAACAATGAAGTTTATTATTAATTTTATTAAAAATGAATACGTTTAGTAATCATAAAAATACAGACACAATGTTATTTAAATGCATAAGCAATCTTTTAAAATATATGCACTAAAACATGTCATATTTTTACAGTACAGATTTCAGTATAAATAGTTTTGAAAGATCATTTGGTACATGGTTATCATTTAAGCAAAAATACTTGCAAACAATTGATATCAATACATATAGTAGACAGTAGAAATAACAAATACATAATAAAACAGTTATAAAATATGTATATCTACATCAGTATGGATATGTTGAAATTATTTTAAATACAATTGTCATTAAATACAATAGTGTGACTTTTTTAAATAGTGTAGAAAACGTATTCTACCCTATTTAGTTTGAAAGCATCTTGTAAATATGTGAGATGCATTTGTTTTATACCTGCGTAAAGACTTCTTTTTCAATAGATCCTCGTCTCTTTTCTCTATAGTAGCTATGATGGCTGTGTCAAACACATTCTTGAGATTTTCCTGCGTCAACGCTGAACATTCAACATAACCCAACGCACCAGTTCTTTTAGCGACCTGAGCTCCCGTCTTGTAGGGAATAAGTCGACCCTCCTGTTTTGAGTCACTTCGAAGGTCACTCTTTGTGCCAACCAGGAGGAAACTGGCGGAGGAATTGTAGATGTTTCGACTTCGCTTGATTTCTGGTATCCAGACATGTTCAGCATTCTCGAGAGAGTCGTTATTGTTGACAGCAAAGCAGACTAGGAAAATGTCCGTATTGGGGTAGACGAGTGTACGTAGATGCGTGCAATCTTCCTGTCCAGTGGTATCAAACAATGTGAGAACATAGCTCTCTCCGGCGATTTCAACTTTCACAGCGTAGGTATCGCTTGGAAACTGATTTCGTCTGTAGGAAATGAGGATCGATGTTTTTCCAACACTACCATCGCCAATTATAGTGACTAGCTTGCGATTATTGCTTTGATATGGGCTGAGTCTGTTCATAATGTTCACCAATTTCTGTCTTTTGTAAAACAACGATAATTATGTTACTGTGTTATGCGGTCTGAAGTTACTTTAATATATTATATACAGTTCAGGTTGTATGTACTATTTTTAGAAGATTTCAATTGTAGTAACACAATGTATTTACCACCAAGCTTTCTTTTATTACTGACGTCATTTACCAAGACACTCTTTACCCTTCAGAAACCGGTTAGCAGCTTGTTACTATTATTGTATATGTATATGAATTACCTTAAATGGTGATCGTTATTGACATAATGGCAGTTTAATTTCAACTCAAAAATAATGTGTTTACTAAATGGCATTTATTAATAATGTGCCATTATTATTTGATTTTGTGCACATTATTTTTACAGAAGTTTAGTATAATAATAAATAACGAATTTAATAACAAAAATAGAAATCAATAAAAACTTGTGTATCATCATGAGTTGA
The DNA here is from genome assembly GCA_034780555.1 of Coelogynopora nodosa. Lineage (NCBI taxonomy): Eukaryota > Metazoa > Platyhelminthes > Proseriata > Coelogynoporidae > Coelogynopora > Coelogynopora nodosa. Next base: position 8,594 of record JAUZND010028393.1, read on the forward strand.
AATAATAATAATAAACTTAGGAAATGTTTCATTACTTTTATTCATCTATATTTAGTTATATATTGTTAATTTTACAAATATTTATTTATTTTTACCTTTTATTAATATAAATTTCTATTAGTGAACAAAAACATCACTATATAGCCAACGTTAAGTTCGAAATATGTATTGTATATTATTTAAAAGCTTTTTGAAACCATTTAATATTTACCAAAGTATATCTTCTTTAATAATTTTACACTATTTAAAGATTATAGCACTTAATTAATTTCTTTATCAAATTTAACTGAAGTTAAACTAATTGAAGTTATTGGAACGCAAAAATGACACATAAATGTATTATATATTAGGACCCTCTTTCTATTTTAATTTGTAGTTTATTGTATCCTTATGAAGTTATATCAATTATGCGACCGATTCAAATCTAGTTAATAAATTTTATTATCGGTATCATATTAAACTGAGATAAAGTTACAATGTTTTCTTTGCTTTACATATTACGTATTATGTAAATAAATAAATAAAGCGCATGTTATTGATTGTATTCTGTTTGAATTTGTATTCTGAAGAGTATCTGTAATGCTGCGTAGTTTATGTATTTTATTTGCCCAGCAACATCAACTTCCAGGAATCTAATTCTCGCACTAATGTCAAGGGAGATGGCAGGACTTCATCGTAATAAATCTTCATTCTATGAATAATATCATTATTCAATTTCTCAATATTATTGGGTAGGATTTGATGTCCTATAGTGCAGCATATTGAACGAGTTTGCTAAAATAGTATTCGACCTCACTGACTATGTTGTCAAGGTATAGAATGAATATACTGACTCTGTAGAACTCCTCACATGAATTATATGGGAATGATTTTCACGAAGGGTCTGTTTTTTGCATGATCGAGGTACAGTCAATTCAACATTTGCTAGATCAGCTTTGTTCTCCATCTGAGAAAACACCATCTGAAATCGTTCTTCGATTGTATTTTCCCGTGTATGTGTTTTAGCGTTTAAATCCAAACAATCAACAATTATATGAAAAAGATCATAGACATATTCAAGTAACTGCGATGTTTCTCTACCCAGCGTGTTTTGCAAAACGTTTTTTTTCTTTGATTTAGTTGTGCTTGTCGGATTTTGCCTTGTGCAATTCAACATGATGTTCAAGAGCTCGGGTTTCTTTTCGGAGAGTTATTAAAAAATAAACCCAGTTTAGTCAAGTTGTCCATTATAATGTATACTGGTTTTACCTGTGAAGAATGGCTGGGATAAAGCTTTAACAATATGCGTCTGTCAATAATGGATTTGTTAAAGGCGTTGTTACCAAGGCGCCCGAGTTCCTCATTATTTGTAGACAGATGCCGCTCCTTGAACTAATATTCACCCCAATAAACAAAATCATTAATTGCAGTAGTAGAAAATAATTATAGATTGTTTATAATTACATCAGGAGAAATTTACTAATTCTGTATATTAATATAGTTAACATTGTTGTCTATTTTCAGAATAGAAAGATTTATCATAACCATTGTAATATTAAACAATATATTATGGAGAGTGCATTTTAAAATGAAATTATAAATGTTAAGCTTAGTTTAGTTTTATTTCTATTTTTTTACATTGTTGGTGAACCGTATAATTAAATTTTACTATGTATTTTATTTAATTATCATTATTTATTAACATAATATTTGACTCCACTAAACTTGTTTTGATTATTCTCTGTTTTCTAGAAACACTTAAAATTTTGTTTTGATTTTCGATCAAAATTAATATCATATTATGGTTTTCATATGACTAAGTATACGATTATTTAATCTTTGTAAATTAATAGAAATCTAATGATTAATTATAACGGTTTATTTATAATAATTTTCATATATAATATAGATCGAGATAAAGACTCTGGAAAACTTTTTTATCAAACAAATATCATTAAAATAAATGTATGAACTTATATTATGTATATAGCGTAATCATTTTTTTTCTAGCTAATATGTATATTTGTACAGACTTATTTATTTAAATACATTGCATTTTGATAATTATGTTTCTTTGTTAATGCATTTCTGCAGTTTAAAATATTATGTTCAACTCTGTATATCTGTATATTGTATCTGTAAAGTGTAACCCTGTATAAGTAAAACAAAAACGTTATCTGGTGTCCATGCCGTTACTTATTCCCAGTTAATAATATTATTTATTCAATATAAATATTATTTGTTGATCATCAAATACACAAGATTAAAACAATGAAGTTTATTATTAATTTTATTAAAAATGAATACGTTTAGTAATCATAAAAATACAGACACAATGTTATTTAAATGCATAAGCAATCTTTTAAAATATATGCACTAAAACATGTCATATTTTTACAGTACAGATTTCAGTATAAATAGTTTTGAAAGATCATTTGGTACATGGTTATCATTTAAGCAAAAATACTTGCAAACAATTGATATCAATACATATAGTAGACAGTAGAAATAACAAATACATAATAAAACAGTTATAAAATATGTATATCTACATCAGTATGGATATGTTGAAATTATTTTAAATACAATTGTCATTAAATACAATAGTGTGACTTTTTTAAATAGTGTAGAAAACGTATTCTACCCTATTTAGTTTGAAAGCATCTTGTAAATATGTGAGATGCATTTGTTTTATACCTGCGTAAAGACTTCTTTTTCAATAGATCCTCGTCTCTTTTCTCTATAGTAGCTATGATGGCTGTGTCAAACACATTCTTGAGATTTTCCTGCGTCAACGCTGAACATTCAACATAACCCAACGCACCAGTTCTTTTAGCGACCTGAGCTCCCGTCTTGTAGGGAATAAGTCGACCCTCCTGTTTTGAGTCACTTCGAAGGTCACTCTTTGTGCCAACCAGGAGGAAACTAGCGGAGGAATTGTAGATGTGCCGACTTTGCTTGATCTCTGGTATCCAGGCACGTTCAGCATTCTCGAGAGAGTCCTTATTGTTGACAGCAAAGCAGATTAGGAAAATGTCCGTATTGGGATAGGCGAGTGTACGTAAATGCGTGTAATCTTCCTGTCCAGCAGTATCAAACAATGTGAGAACATAGCTTTCCCTGGCGATTTCAACTTTCACAGCGTAGGTGTCGAATACAGTTGGTGTGTAATCGCTTGGAAACCGATTTCGTGTGTAGGAAATTAGGATCGATGTTTTTCCAACACTACCATCACCTACAGCGACTAGCTTGAGATTATTGCTTTGATATGTGCTTAGTCCGTTCATAATGTTCACCAATTTATTCTCTAGTAAAACTACAAAAAGTGTGTTTTCTATTATGCGGTCTGAAGTTACATAATATATACAGTCCAAGGTGTACCCTATTTTTAGAAGGTATTAAGTGTAGTAACATAGTGGTTTTACCATCAAGCATTTTGACTTTTATTACTCACGTTATTTAACAATACACTCTTACCCTTCAGAAGCCGGTTTATAGCTTGTTACTATTATTGTATATTTTATTAATTACCTTAAATGACTGAGCACCATCATGAATGTAATAATAGCAGGTTAATTTCAACACCAAAATTAACTGTTTACTAATATAGTATCTATTGATTTTGTGCCATTTTTAATTAATTTATTAACGTGATTTTAGAGAAGTTTAGTATAATAATAAATAAGCAATTGAATAACATAAAAATGCAAATCAATAAATTAATTATGTATAATCATCTGATATAAATATATTAAATTTAGGAAATTGTTTATTAATTTATTATTTAACTTTTTTATTACTATAATTAAATTTCTATTAGTGAACAAAAACACCAGTAGATAGCCAACATTAAATGCAACATATTTATGGGACTACTCAATAACATCGAACAGGAATAACATAGAATTGGCTGGAATAGCATCGTACCGGAATTAAATCGAATCGGAGTAGCATTGAAAATATATTTATATGTCATACCTAAATAGTTTGCTGCCGCGATATACTATATTTATGAAAAAATTATTCGCCCTAACGAAGTCTTCAAATACTTTTTTTTACAATTATTCTAAGATTTATCATTGATTCTGATTGTCCTAGAAACGCGTTCTACCTCCACTCTCCGCCCCGCCCCCCTCAGTGTTTCAATTTACCTTACGGTCTTAAAGATAACAAGTATTGACTTTGTCTACCATTAAAACCACTTTTTATAACGTTCTTATAACGTGTTTTATATATATTAGCGACCCTACTCGTATTTTAATTTGTAGTTTATTCTATCCTTATGAAGTTATATCAATTATGCGACCGATTCGAATCTAGTTAATCAATTTTATTATCGGCGTCATAGTAAACTGAAATAAAGTTACAATGTTTTTTTTGCTTTACGTATTATGTATTATGTAAATAAATAAATAAAGCGCACGTCATTGATTGTGTTAGATGGACCGACGAGTATCTAAGAAAAAAGCATTAGAACAGTATTTATATATATTTACATAAAACAATATGGGAAGCCATAGAACAAATAATCTAAAGCGCTGTAGAATCTAGAATTGCTCGCTCAAGATTTTTTGTCGTAGAACGATGCAGAATGTTTCCTCAATCCGTCGCGACACCTGTGTCGATTCTACTTGTTTGAATTATACACTGTCGAAAAAAGGGTTCTCTGGGGGAAAGATTCTTGTGCTTTTGGACCCAATCCGGTTAATATGTAAAGATAAATTTATTGAAATTCTTATTTTTTGTTTAAGCATTTGCATGTATAAATAAAATATTTTTTTGTTTTTTTAAATATTAACTTTATGGGTAGGCTACTTTGTCTGTGTTAGCCGAATATTCAAAACTACATATTTTGGAATTATTTTCTTCATTGGCCAAATCTGCTATGGTTTTTGTCATGATCCAATTTTTTTAAATTATTTTTGCGACGCAGTCTTTTTGTTTGAGAGTCTTCTATAATATAATATTATCGGTGAACATAGGATATTTTATGAAATTATTCATTGACCTTACACCAGCAATGCTTCAGTTAGGACAAGTTGTAAAATGAACGAGTTGTTAAATTGTGGTTTGTGTTGACGCGGAATTTTTTTTTACGAAATTGATTTTTACTTCCGGTTTTGGCTTTTTCATATTGACATTTTAATTTTAGAATATCATTGTTCCTGACAGTAAACAGTTAATATATTAATGTTTTTTCTCAAAAATAACAACATGACGCTCTTTGATTCAATTAAACCAAACATGTTTAAAAACTATATTTAAAATTGTAGTGACACTTTCAATTCTGAATGTGAAATAGACAGGTAGGTGCTATTTAGCACATATTATTCATATTACACATATAATATTCATGTGTATATTGTGAGGATTGTTGCGTGAAAAACTAATTTTCATTTTGCAATACAAAATGCAAATAAAGGGTATTAACATGATGTATTGATGATTATAGTTCAGATACTTTTCAGTTCTGAACTGAAAGCCCTATAACTATATATGTGTGTTAGTCAGTGATGAATTGAGGAGTCCTCTAATGAGCCAAAATCCCTTATTAACTGCGCAGGGACCCATTGCAATAATAATTTGTTATTGCTAAAATGTCAGTTATATTTTGGAGGTTTCATTAAATCCATTGACATATTATTAGACAATGTGGAGTTTGCATTAGTTAATAAAATTATAAATGTAAATTGATTCCTGAATTGTTATCACTTTACCTTGTTAATAGTTTAATTAAAGTTATGTTCTGTCTTTTTTAATTATCTTTATCTACGAACTTATTAACGACTACATCATGTTTTAGTCCACCAGACTTGTTCCAATATTCTCTAATTTCTGGAACCGATTAAATTTTTTCTCAAAATTGAAATCATTACTATTAGTATATTCCGTTACTATGTATACGATATCTAATCTTTGTAAAATAATAAGAATGAATTAATGAAATAAAATAAAAAAATTATAATAATTTGCTTATATATAGAAAATGAAATATAAATAATAAAAAGAAATTGTAAAATAACTTATTTATGTACTAATCTTATGTGTAAAGTATGCGTAATAAATTTCTTTTTGCTAAAATGTTAATTTTGTATTGACCCATGTAATCACTTTGCACTTTGTTAATTATATATATCTTATTAAATTAAATACCACTGACATTAAATTTCATCAGAAGCGGAAATGTAATATTTAACACTGAACCTTTAGTGTTACCCAGTATAAGTAGTTTATGTAGTATTCAAACCGTTACCTATACCCATCTAATAAAATACAAGTTGACTATTATTTGTTAATCAACAAATGCATGACATTAATACTATAATGTTAATCATTAATTTTATTAAAAAATAAAAACGTTAAAGCAATCGTAAAATTACAATCTTGTAAAATAAATATATTATAACATGTCATGTCTTATCATGAACATTCAAATGTTTTTTAAAGTTCACTTAATGCATAGTGGATCATTACACAAAAATACTTGCAAACAATTAATATCAATATGTACAGTGAGTCAGTAGAAGCAACAAATACGTTCTAAAACATTAGTAAAAATGTGTTTATTTACATCGGTATAAATATTTATAAAATTGTTTTAGGTAAAGATTTGTGTGATTTATGTACAGTACATATACAATATTCTATACGGAACTTCCTTTACAATTATCAATAAATATAATTAGACTGTGGATGAAAAGCAGCTCTTGAATAAATGCGTTATCTTCATGTTAGGGTTACGTAAGGACTTCTTTTTCAATAGATCATCGTCTCTTTTCTCTATAGTAGCAACGATAGCAGTATCAAACACATTCTTGAGATCCATCTGCGTCAGCGCTGAACATTCAACATAACCCAACGCACCAGTTCTTTTAGCCACCTGAGCTCCCGTCTTGTAGGGAATAAGTCGACCCTCCTGTTTTGAGTCACTTCGAAGATCACTCTTTGTGCCAACCAGGAGGAAACTGGCGGAGGAATTGTAGATGTGCAGACTTCGCTTGATCTCTGGTATCCAGACACGTTCAGCATTCTCGAGAGAGTCCTTATTGTTGACAGCAAAGCAGACTAGGAAAATGTCCGTATTGGGGTAGGCGAGTGTACGTAAATACATGTAATCTTCCTGGCCAGCTGTATCGAACAAGGAGAGAACATAACTTTCTCCGCCGATCATCACACTCACAGCGTAGGTGTCGAATACGGTTGGTGTATAGTCTCCAGGAAACCGATTGAGAGTGTAAGAAATAAGGATCGATGTTTTGCCAACACTGCCATCGCCTACAGCGACTAGCTTGAGATTATTGCTTCGATCTTTGCTGAGTCCGTTCATAGTGTTCAACAGTTTGTGTCTCTTAATTTGAGAAAATAACCTGATTGCTCATATTTTCTCTGTTTAATATATTGTATCAAGGCAATTGTGAACTATTTTTAGAAGTTTCTAAATATAGTAACTATTTGTTCAATGTAAAAGATTTGACTTGTTTTAGCTGATGCATTCAACTGAATTCCAACGTTCCGTATTTAGATAGTATTACTTTCGATGACGTTATTACATTACTTACATTAAATACAATTTAATACGTATTTGATTATAAAGCATAACAATAAAGTGTTATTTTTTTTAATATTCATCATTTCATTTTCAATTTATTATTACTATGATGTTAGCTACAGTTTAAATTGGGAAGTATTATTTGGTTTTATCAATTAAAAAGTGTGCTTAAGCTTAAGCATGAACTTATGAGCTTTTGATTGATCAAAAGGGTCTATCGTAACAATAGAAGCAAGTTTAAGCGTTCGAATTATAAGCAGTGAAAATACAGTTTGTAATACTTTTTAGACAACAATTAATAAAATCTATAATTAAATGTTTAGCGTACAAAGTTTAGTTAAACTGTTTATAATATTTTTTAATTAATATAAAAATAAATATGGATTTTTTTAACCTTTTCCTAACGTGCATATAACACCTGCAATTTCCTTTTATATATTTTTGAAAACGGTACAAAACAAATAATTCTACGTAAATTATTATTAATGATTTTATATTTGTATCAAATATATTTTTTAATTATATTTCCTACTATACTTTTTTATCGGATAATAATACCTATTCATATTAAAATATAACAAATATGACTTATAGTAATATTTGTATGTATGAGCAATACAAATTTAACAAAAGCATATTTACGGTATTTAAAAAGGCTTTTTTTACCTATTGTTTTTCACTGGCTACAATTAATTGAATTTGTTTTCATCATTATATTTCTATTATTACATATTTATATTTGTCATCCCTTATTGTTTGTTTAATAAAAAAATGAGATGTTAAATGATAAAATATTCACGTTAGATTTAATTTTTTTTGTAATATTTAATATTTTAAATACATTTTTTGTGTTATTTTTTAGATTATTAAAAATCTGACTCCGATTACGTTGTTCTTGCCTCATTTTATTCGCACTATTTAATGTTAAACATTAACGCTATTTTGAGTTCAACTGTGAACAGTTTGTCTACTAATTTTCTGTATTAATTAATTTAGTTAATTTTATTGTTTTAATTATAACTATTGACGTTTACACTGTTTAACTGTTTAATTTACAAATTAACATTTTACACAGGCCATCGTTATGTTATAATTTGTTATCTATTTGCTATCTACTATCATTTATAATTTGTTTGTGGCAGGTACTAAAATTCTACAAAAAAATATTTTTTAATTAAAATTAATTTTTGTTATTTTGTTACATCTTTTGTGTCTACGATGCTTACTATTGAACTTATGTCTGCGTCACTAGACTCAAATATAACTAACAATACAAAAATTTTATAGTCTTATCTGGTTTTTTTAATTTATGAGTTTTATCAAACCTTTTTTTGCATACATATTAATAATTTGTCTTTAAATATGATAAAACACAGTCAAAATTCATATAAAAATATAGTACATCATGTTAATAATAATAAAATATTATCTTTGTGTTTTCGGTTATCTTTAGGTGTCTTTAAGGATTGTCCTAAATCAAAAACGAATAATTTTCTATTTTGTGAACCAAACCGCTAAATTTGCACAACATTAGGTAATTAACATAATTTTATGCATGATGTAATACTGAATTATTTGACGTTATGTTTGTATTCTTTTAACAATTTTACTTTTTTAAATTTTAAATAATCAAAAATTTAACTAAAATAAGTATACTTTTTTCCCATACATATAAAATATGATTATTAGAAAAGCTTTCAGAAAACAGCATTATAACATGTTCAATGTATGAATGGGTGTTCAAGTGAATGTTTAAATCTAATACTTTTCATATTATAGTTTTTTAATGATATTTTGTTCAATCTGTCCTCATTCGCGCCTCTTTATTATAACAGTCCGTGTCCAGCATTTTTATTATATACAGCATTTCGTCGTCAGTATGCCGGATTTTATGACGTCAAATTATTTTCAGGGAACCTATACAACATATATTAGGAGAATGGGATTTTCGTGAAATAACTCTTGAAATGCGACCTCAAGTTTTCATTCCTCGGCCTGAAACTGAGGTAGGCACACTCACGACAATTCACTAATTGCTGTTCATTATGTTTGTGTTGTTGTTTATTCATTGTAGAATATAATTGATAATATTTACTGTTTGATGTATACATTTTGATTCATTTTATAAACTGTATATAGTAGCATGATGCATTTTATTTTCGATTAATATCGACCAAACGATTATAATTTAGCATGTATCTAAGATTTAATACGATAAATACAAGTGAATAAAATGCAGCTAATTTAATTTAACTTTGAAAACTGTTTGCACATATCAACATTTCAACTATATAAGTATAAGTAATAATAAGTATAATAATAATATAATAATATATAATAAGTATATTTATCAACAGAAAAGATAATTAAACAATACATACATTAAATTGCTTTGAAAAACAGAACCGTAGAAATACGAGAACATCAAACATACCATTTAATGGTACTCCTGAATTCAATGGTTTAGGCTTGGCCATCGTGGCTATACGGCGTGCCGCTATAATGCAAATAACGTTTTCAGAAAACGCATTTATGTTATGGGACGTTTGTTTACCTATCAGAAGGGAGACTTAGCTTGATAAAACATTAAATCGGGAAATTAATCTTACGTTATGTGCACATTTAAATGTAAATTTAAAAAATCACTTTTTAATATTGAAATATTTACTGTTTAATATAGATAGTGATGGTTCTCATATGTCAGTGTCATAGAAAGGACAGTTTCAGAAATATAAATTAACTATTTCTAAAAAAATAAATCAACATAAGGCAAACAGGGTGTATAGTTAGAAACGATTTTTTAGTTTGCGATAGTTATTACAACTTATAATCTGTTATTATGTTATGAATTCCCGCATTTCGTGTTGTTAAATTCAACGCTTATTGAGCCACTAGGCGTCCATTTGCTACCATTAGTTAACTTTGGCTAACATTGGTTAATCGTACTGAACTGGCAGAATATGCCTACTAAATTTATTAATGGAGTTAACCGGCTTCCAATGGAGAAATTTCACATTGGAGTTGTGTTTATACAAATTAAGTGATATCGATTTTAGTTCGGCTAAATTAATTTTTTAAGATTTTAATTAGTCTGGTTAATCCACCCAATCCAAATGTTGTACCAGCCTGCCTCACCAATATTGATTTTCATTTTCCGTCATAGTGTCTGGTCGATCTGGTTATTGATTGTCTTCGCTCTCTGCCGCTGTCAACTTGTCGTATTCTCGAAGTGGGCTGTGGTTCAGGAGCCATATGTCTTTCCCTTCTCCATGAATTGCCAGAGGTACACGAGAGTCAAGGTTACTCAATCACCGTTCTTTGTTTAATTGTTAGCACAGGGAAAACTGCACAGCTCAGTTAAAGAACAGGTGACAGTAGGAAATTTAAGGAATCAACATTTATAATGAAATTTAAATAATTGAAAATTTTTATTTTTTAATGTATAATATAAGTAAAATTTATATAATAATTATAAAATTTATGTAAGCTTCAATATAATTGACAAATATTTTTATTTGACTCCCTTGAATACTGAAACACTTTAACAAATTTAATCAAGATTAAAATTTCAAAAAATTTAAATTTTAAAATTAAAATTAGGTAGATTTAATATCTGCAATTGCTAAATCATATTATGAAATGTTGTATGGTGTAATCTTGTATTTTGTACCGAGTTATTGCAAAATTCTATATATTATCATTTCAACATTTTCCATATATGTGTATCATTACCATACCTACATAACACTTTATTAGCATATCAAAAGAGCTAATTCAAACTAAGCTATACTCTATGACCATATGTTAATTGCAAGTGTATGAAATTTTCTGATTTTATTTATAATTTGAAATCTTCTAATCACATTTTCTCCCTCATGTCCTCTCTCTGTCTGTATGACCTATTTTTTCAATTTCAAGTTTTCTCGCTCTTATAATTGTTTCTTTTTTTTAATCTTTCTGTTTCTCTCCCTCGCATCTTTCTATATTTTGTAATACTTTATGTGTCTCCTGTTCTTATCAGTCTCTCGCTCCGTCTATATAATATCCTCATCTCATTGTCATCCATTCCAGCTTGGTAACATAACGGCCATAGATGCTTCATTGGCCGCATGTCAACTGACTACAAGAAACGCAATACAACTTGGACTAGATGGGAGAATATCTATTTTACACTGCATACTTGACTCTGGTAAGTGCAAGTTTTGAGGCGTATAATAATAATGAGGGATTTTATTCTGGATATATGACTTTTTAAACGATTCACACATTGTAATATATTTGTCAACGTCTGACAAGTATAAAAAATCCATAAATCTCTTAACATTTTATTTCTTTTATTATAGCATTGCTGGTTTTATGGTCTTAACCTTCTCCTAATCAAAATGTCGATAGTTAGTGAGACTACGCTGATGTAGAACGAAGAGGTCTTTTTCTAGTTATTAAACAATATAAATAACATACGTTCTATGTTGAGAGTCTGAATTCTTTTTTGGAAGACTTATTTATCTAGGTACTTTGTACTGTGCACAGTTGAAAATAAACATTTTCACTGTAACACTTAACAAAATTATACTTTTAACAATTTTAAAATGGAGTTTTCCTTGTTTAAGCCCGAAAAGTGGAAATTCCAATTTAAAATTCCAATTGCTAATCACGCGTACAATGGAAATGTCACTTTTCAACATAATATCAGAACTTGTTTTTTTTTTCTGTAATATTTTATTGCAAATATCATTTGTGTAATATATATACATAATATCTTTCGCGATTTTTAAACACAATATGTGAGTCTTTATAGATTTAAATAAACGCTTTCAGTACCTATTGTTTAATGTCAGCCAGGATAAACCAGGGAACATGCCTTATATTTTCCATATGAGATGTCTCCAGCCGGCCACATTCCTTGAGTGCTCCATTCGATGTTATCGTGAGCAATCCGCCCTACATTCCCTCCAATGTTGTGCACACCCTGGACAGCCAGGTTCGGTAGGTTAGACACTTCTTCCCTCTTCTCTTATTCTTAGTTATGTTTAACTTTGCCCATTAATGTTTTTTTTAAATTAATTTCAAACGAAGTAAAACATTATTAGCATAAATATCTGTTTTTCCTTAGTTTAAATATTGAGGCATTCGAGTGTACACAATAATTGCCGTTGTCTCTTTTTACGCGGGCAAGATGTGTATAAAGCCCTTTGTTCCCGGACATAAAAACTCTGTTAAAAAATGGACCATTTCTAAGTGTTGTCTAAAGAAAATGTCCAAGTTTTGTTGTTCTATTTAATTTAACAATTTATCATTTTTAGCAAGTATTTACGTATTAGGTTTCAAATTAATTATTGTTTTATTCCTTTAGATATTAAAAAAAATAGTTTTTGTAATAACAATAATGTGCTGAAATTATTAGATTAAGTTTCAACTTATTCAGTTGATGACATTCTACACATGTTTTTTATATTTGTGATTGGATTTTACTGCAGTCAATATTGCAATTTCCTTCTTATCATACTTGATTTAATTGAATTTCATGCACTTTTGAGACTGCAAGAAATACTGTTTAGTTGTATAAATAAACACAGGAGTTCAGAAATTAATTGAAGATAAGCCCCAAAAGGAGCAGAATTACACACAACTCACTGAAAAAACAATGGGCAAACATTCTCAAGATTGGCACTTTTCTTGAGGTTTAAGTAGGAAACAATCTTTTGGATTTTTCTGAGTGACCGAATTGCGCATAAACCATTGCCATGGTAACTGCTGAAACAATCTTCTTAGCAGTTACCATGGCGATGGTTGATGCGCAATTCGGTCACTTGAGTTGGGGCTTTTGGCTGCTTTACATTTTGCATTAAATGTTTCCATACTTATAATAGGACGTTTATCCGTCTTTGAATACTTCTTTTCCAGAAACTTTGAACCTCATTTAGCCCTCGATGGTGGTCCAACCGGTTTGGATGTTATTCTTAATCTACTGCGCTTCGCCGAGACAAATCTTGCTCCTTCTGGGTACGTTCATACGAATGAAATCATTTGGAAAGTCTACCCCGAGTAACTTCCTAAAGCCTCCTTTTAAACTGCATAAATACTTCACCTAAAAAATTATTGTTTTAATTAAAAAGGGAGCTATGCGAAGTAAGCTACGTTAAAATTCAACTAAACTCAATATTAAGCGTGTTTAATGATGTAATTTATTTTAATTTTAAACGTAATCGGCATATTTTTAGAGTTCCTGTACTGATAATACTGTTATGTCAGGTCTGGAATGTCACGTCTATGTTCGTATTATTATTTTTACTTCATCTTTATGGAAGCGAAGTATGAAAAGAAATGACGGTGTTTAAAAACTAATATATCTCCTAACACCCCCCTCCCCATTTCGGCAGGGAGGGGGTTGGAAAAATAGAAAGGGAAGAAAATACAGGAAAAGAGGGAGGGGGGTTCAAATTGGAATTCCTACCCCCCCCCCCCCCCCCCGAAAAAAAAAAGATGGGCATGCTTGCTCTCGACAATTATACACTGAGTCTTCGGTGTTTTCCGTATTCCTTTATTTGCACAATTTAAACCTAAAATCTTCTTTCAACTGTTTTTTATCTGGCTATTGGAGGTCTGCCTTTTGTACCGGTAACCTATATAGGTGCTCCATTGTACTCATTTCTAGGTTTATGTTTCTCGAGGTTGACTCTTCGCATCCCCGTCAGATTGAGGACCTGTTAACAGTAACGTCATCTCGCAGCCATCCTCATCTTATGTTTCATCGAACTGTCCTCGATCAGTATTCCAAGTAAGTAGCTTGTTGTTTTAATTTAGCTGTCATGTTATATTACCGTGGGTTATCTTAATTGTATTGATTGATTTAATGATAGAGTAGGTCTATACTAGTGATATTCTCATATATTTTTATCATATTACTCAATAGCCACCATTAATAGTGTTAAATTATTAATAAATGTAATAAGTAATGTAGATAAATAAGTAAATAATAAATGATTTATTAATCATTTTTTTCAAAATACTGCGTTTAAATTGAAATGGCAAAGATTGTACAATATATAAAATAATGTTTTAAATTATTGTTAGAATATAAATATTTTGAAGATTTTTCACCTTTTTTGAGTACCTCACAATTAAAGTAAATAATGTAGATATTTTTTGGTAACATCATCAAATCAACATAATTATTATGCTTTTGTAAATAATGATTATTTTTTTTATATACGATATCCAACTAAGTTTTTGATATAATTCAAGATATATGTATATGCCAAATAAAATTCACAGGGTTGCCACGGGTCAGGGAAAAGTCAGGGAATTTGATCAGTCAGGGAAAAGTCAGGGAATTTAGGTATAAAGCAAAAA
>JAUZND010028404.1:0-23473 GCA_034780555.1 Coelogynopora nodosa
AGGGCGGGCTCGAACCTGCTCCGAGACAACACCCTCGGCATCCGCAAACCAGCGTCTTAACCACTCGGCCATCCCATCCCAGTACTTATTTTATTAGTAAAATTGTATTAAACAAATAAATTATTCAGGTTCCCAAGTTCAATATGTAAGTAAAATATAATTATAAATAAAAATAGACATTTATAAATATGAAAATATGTTAACTTTTTTTTGCACTTACCATTTATATAATTTTAATAATACATATGTTATAATGGCAAAATATTACCCAAAATTCCACAATTTTTTTTTCAAAATCAATAAATCAATTGATATTCACTAATCATCTGATCCAACTTTCTTATGCATCAAAAAAGCTAATGAAAAGATAAGTTCTGAACATTTTAGACCAGTTGGGCCACATACGTTATATTCTATAGATGTCTAAGGTTAACTAAATTTTGTAGTTGTAAGCCGTTTGTCTTTTCCTACGTACTAACGTTTCTCAGTATCATGGAAAATTTAATATATATATAAATATCTTTCATAATTGGTTCCTCCGTGAAAATAAGGGAGGGGAGGAGTTGTTATATTTTTTTAAAAATTGTCCCATATTGTTAGCTTTCAAACTGTTATAGATATTTAGATAATGTGATTCATTTTTCTTAGCTCATTTTTCTGCACTGTCCAAATATACTGTTTTAAGGGATTTTAACCTCCCCCTGGGACTTCCAGATATGATGGGAACTTTATCACGGTAGCACTGTGATAAATGAATTTTTATGACTTTTGTAACTGTAATTGTAATGTATTACATATTATAATAAATTCTATTTACATTTTTTACAGACTTGTTGGCTCCCCGAAGTACTTCAAATAAAGGTCTTTGACATGTTCTAAAAGTTCAAAGTATCAAGAATACACCATTTCATTTTCAACTGGAATGCGTCCACTGAAATCCCTAAAGGTATTTTTAACTATTTTTCTCATAAATTAAACATGTATATCTTGGTGATCATACGGAAGTCATTTTTATTGTTTGAAGACCTTTTCGTTT
Source organism: Coelogynopora nodosa (assembly GCA_034780555.1). Classification (NCBI taxonomy): domain Eukaryota; kingdom Metazoa; phylum Platyhelminthes; order Proseriata; family Coelogynoporidae; genus Coelogynopora; species Coelogynopora nodosa. The sequence continues at coordinate 1,037 of JAUZND010028404.1, forward strand.
CACACTGAAGTCGCCCAGACGTCCTGAAGACTGTAAATAAATTTAATAAATTTGATTAGTATAATCGGTATATCAGACAAAAGTTTACAATTGATTCAAATTTCAAGTTTTTACCATATTTAAAAGTTAAACTTAATTATTTAAACTGTAATTGCCCTTCCCCTCAACAAAGTCCACGAAGGGTTAATATTATAAGTAACATTTTAGGGTCTATATACTAAAAATGGTGAGTACCTTGCAGACAATTTAAAGAGACCTTCAATGCGTACGCTGGAGTAATGGATTCAATTGTTTCACCAAGGAACAGAGTCGAGGACAAGCTTTGTTTGATTAACTGCTCTTCGAGTGGAGAGGATACAAGCCCAGTATTGTGTTGATTATGTGGGATTGAAGATATTGTGGAATCAAACTGGAGGAGAAGATGTAATAATGGTGAGTTTTTACCTCTTGAATTGCCTCAAATGTATGATTGTAAATAGTTCAAAATACTTATGGTACATCACAATTGTTCATAAAAGTAAGTGATTTAATAAAAATATAAGCGTCAAAATACTGTTAATTATATTATATTCTGTGCGCATTATGACTGCTCTGAGCGTTCTGAACTATAATGAAATAATATTCATTATCGATTTTCCGTAATTTTCTGATTTGCGACACAATATAAATTTCAATAGTTGATACTATATTAACTTAGAATATTTTCACTAATAATAATTAGATGATTCGGTGCTATGCTATAATTGTTATATGAAGAATGTAAAAATTGAAGTTATTTATAGAGAGTTATATGCAGAATTCATAATTAGAAATAATTTTGATATAGAAACAAAAAATATCGAAAAAATGAATTGATACCATTTTGTTTTTTTTTATATATATTTTTATATATATCATTTTTTATATATACTTATTATGATAGTTTATTATTAACATATAGTGTCCCAACAAACGATGCGTGCTTGTTAGGCTTAACGTGTGTTTTATTGTTAGAATGCGTCTGAAGCATTGCACAGAACATCGATTACGCCTTTTCTGTCTCTTTCGCAACTAATTAAAATGGATACTTTGTTCATACCAAGTTCAACGAGCTAGAAATTTCACCCCAAACCAAGATTGATGCCCAGGTGTGATGTCCTGTGTTTTTAAAATATAATGTTGTGGTCTATAATAATGTAATAAATATAAATTAGGCGCTAATTTTTACATACTTTTACATTTTACAGTTGTTAGATTATTTTGTTATTTGACTATTTTCTTACCTCTGCCTCTATATCTAATATTGGACAGTTTTTGTGTAAGCTATACAGAAAATATTAACCAATTTTTTACACGCTTTATTATGATTTTTCATTGTTTGAAACAGATTAACCCTCCTGTCTGAAGTTATTTGGAACTCGTTAAACGATACCAAACCTAATTGTGTTATATTTCATAATATCATTTAAATGTGTGCTAAAACCTTCGGATATAATATATATATACATATTATGATTGATTTTTATTGAAAAAAATATTTTTTTGCATATTCATAAAGATGAAACTTTTATTTATTTCATGTTCGGGAAAAGTAAGTACTTATCAAAATCTTCAATATGGGATTGTAATAGGTATACAAAATATACTGTCAATCAAATAAATTAATCGTTGGAAATCTATGATATGTATTTAACCTTATAGAAGCACAAAAGGGGGGCGAGTCAAATCGACAAATCGTTGTTTGATCATTAATTAGTCAGAAAATGCTAACGTACTGACATCTTTATTTTGCCATGCACTTTCACTTGTACTGGAAAACTTGAGGACAACGTACATTATGATAATTATTGTGACGTCATTATTGATTAAAAATAGGATAATACACAGCTTTTTTAATTAAATTTTTTCCATATCTGATGCATTAATATAATTAGTACATCTTTTACCATTGAATAAAAACTAAGCGTCTTATTTGAAAACACACTATATATATTGAACTGACCTGGAAAACTACACTAAAGTAATAAATTAATAGAAAATATTTAATTGCATATAAGGTGAAATTCTGGTCCCTTTTCCGCTATATACGGTTTAATAGGTTTCAAAAAGCGCCTGGTGCTCCCGACCCAAGTTTAATCAATATAATCAATAGAAAAAAAGAAAAAAAATATAGGCTAAGCAATTACTTTTCAGATTTATATAAAGGGATTACTTTAATATTATGATTAATTTTAAGTATTAATGTTTATTTTATTAGAAGTTACCCCATTTTTTCGAAATGCCTTATTTTCGTAATCCAATTTTTGCATAATTTTAAGATATTGTAATATGTATGTATTCTTAACATATGGCGATACAAGCACTTCAACTACCCCATTCTTCACCTCCTCATTCGTCATTTATGTTATTCTCGTCATGACATATCATTATGTTGTGCTTGCTCTAAAGGTTCATACCCAACAAACGCGACGCGACACGGTAGAGCTTTCGCGACAATTATTTTTTCTCTGTTCTCTACAAATGCGATGTGACGTGTTATATTTTAATGTTTGTACATAATTACAGTTATAATCTATGGCATGCATGTATTAAATATGTATTTCTTTGAGCGAATTCGTAGAAAAAGTTGAATAAGTATGACTTCAGTTTCGTCTCGTTGCGCTCAGTGTAGATAGGCTCATTGAAAAGTATGTATTCAACTTTTTTGTGGCAGCAGAGCTTTTTCAGACGAAGAATGAATTTCAGTTCTCTCCAAGAGCGATGTGACGTGTGCTTGGTGGTCATAGGCCTTAACTATGATTTTGAAACAATTCAATAACTGTTGCTGGTACAGATATGAATTATAGTATTATTCAATCATAAAATTTATTGATAAAAAAACTTCAATTATTCTTATAATATGTAAATAGTGGGATATCGCTCGACACGTATGCGCCTATGGATACGCCAATGTCAGATTTATGATTGAATTATATGACAATTGGGATATATAAATAAGGCTATCTTCAATATCTAATAATGTAAATATATATGTTTTTTATTCTATAATAAATCATCAACCTGAACAACTGTATCATTTACAATTAAGGAAAGCAAATACATACTCAGGGCCTCTTATTTGTATATGTGGTGTTCACCACTAAGTATTTTTTATTGTAAATATTTTATTTTATTATAGTAATAATTACTATAATTAAATATTTACATAATTTTTATAATTTTGTTATTCATTTATTATTTTATCTATAATTATTTTTGATTAATTATTAATCAAAAATAATTATAAATAAAATAACAAAATTATAAAACGTTGACTTCCATTGAGCAGAACTATATTTAATAAAAAAAAGTAATATTAGCACTTGCTATTCAAGCTGATTATTAAGTTATTTTATATAATAAACTTAATAAGCAATGTGCTTCTATTTATTTTAATTTTATTAAATTATAAAATATATTTTACTTTTTTTATTATGCTGTGTTTTGTTATTAAAAAATATTTAAGTATTATAAGGACATATTAATATGCTTTGTTGTATTCTGATAGTGTCAAACTTGTAGTTTCTTTATGCACTTATACACATAGATTTTTGCTTATATTTGAATGCTTGTCAAATGTATTTTCTATTTTGATTAAGTTGACGTAATATTTATTTTAATCAGTAGAAGTTATTGAAGTAGGGTCATGCGGATGGGTAAACTTTGTAGATGTAAATTTTATAGTAGGATTGTGAGAACTCAGGTTATGAGTGCTTGATATAGCCACTTTTATTTCTTCATTGTTGCCTATTATAATATTATATTGCTAGTATCTGAACTAACCACAGCATTAATGTTGGTTATTGTTGTTGAGCTTCCAAGGCCAAATAATTCACACAGTAACTACAAGTTATATAATTATATTATGGTATCAGTCTTTAATAATATTAAGGCATTATGGCTGCCGCTACCAAGACAGTCAACATATCCACCGTATATAATTCATGTTTGTAATTGCTTAAGATGTTACGGTAGTGGCACAGTGCTGCCTTGTAATGTATTATTATGTTTATATGTAACTCATCTTCATTGAGCAAATAAGCATTTTTGCAACACCATTGCTGAAAGGTATATTATATTGTACGGTTCCAATGCCCACTGTATATATACGGGTGTAGACAATATAGGTGTGAGCATCTTATTGTTATATATCTTTAACCTTATATTATAGACCATTGATTTACTTATACTATCTACATCGATAAGTTTGGCATATAAGTTAATTTTCTTATTTGGAAAATTGATAATATCTGTTTTTCATATTACTTAGTGCTAATTATATAAGGGCAATGTAAAAAAAGAGTAACCTTTAATACATGTCTACTTTATTATTGTGTTTTTTTACAAAAATAGTGAATCCTATATATGTATTTTAATTGTGAAAAAATATATTTCTAATTGAATTGTTTATATCATGGTGTAAAAGTAATTGTGATATCACGATAGTATTGAGGATAATCATTTAGTTTTTGGGCTCAAATAAAACTTGAATAAATTTTTGCTATTGTAATTTTAAATTTAGCATATTTTAATTCATGAAATCAATTTATTACCATCTGATATTGGTTCTATTTTCGAAGAAAATGTAATCTTATCATACATTTTAGCAAACGATATCAACCGTTACATTTATTTTCAATTATTTTACTTAATATATCTCCTTTTTAAATAACTTAGACTTATATTTACGTTTTATTATAAATTTACACTATGCAACAGTGTGTGTAGTAGATCAATATTTAATAAATGTGTATTAAACGTATATATCTGATATGACCATTATACTAGATACAGAGTGTAAATATATATAAAATGAAAACCTTTTAAGCTAGATATTTCTGTGTATAACTGCATGTCTGTATACTTATGTTCCATTATACACACTATACGGGCAGAGAATCGTGATATTACCCAGTTATTTACTACACATTCGTTATATTTTATAACTATGTCAAATCTAAATAATAATCTTTGCATTAATTCAATGTGGCGATTCTATTTATATTAGCTTCAGCAGCAATTATTTTCTTATTCAAGCCCGTTTTTCAGTTTAATAATATAATATTTAGACATAGTTTCAAGACATAAAATGTAATATGTGTAGACGTCAAATGTTATTCATCAGACTCTATAATAACTAACTGCCTTTTCAGTAAGTATACTTCGTAAATTAAATTATTGAAATTGAATAATTTACCATTGAAGACGGTTCCTGGATCACTTCTATTTCAAAGCTAATAATGTCTAATTAGTTATATTCGATATTGTACAAACGTAGCCCTATATATATACATTCCATAATTATGAATAATTTTTTTATTAACTTTTTTGTTTGTTTATTGATGTTTTTCACTGTTATTTATTAAATATAATGCGTTATAGTAATAAATGGTTGTTGTCATATAATTAGTGTAAAATGGTTTACAGACTATTGGCTTTTATAAATCACACGTTATAATATAGCGATATATATATATATTAATATATTTATATAAGAAAGTTAATAATTACACATTATTTATATCGCTGACTTGCAGCTTTAACCGTTTACCCTGTAGTTATAATATTGTACTCTTTGATGTTTGGTACTTTAAACTGCTCGACTGGCGTCTATCATATTTATCTTAAAATACCATTATACTTATTCGAATCGTTCTAAAGCATTGTGTAGTTTCGGCCTCGTCTTTGTCATTATTATACCCATTAGGCTATACCTATCGTTGGTTGGTTAAAACAGACGAAGACAACCTTTTTTTAATTTTTACAGTTATTGTGGCTCTTCATATTTCGATACTGTTATCTCTTCTCTCGCGCGAAAAAATGGAGAGATGAGTGCCAGTGAGTTAAAAAATGTCCACTGGATGTTGCATCATTATATCTAGTCCGTGTATATTTGCCGATAATAGTCTTTATACAATATTGATTAAAAGAACATTTTTATCCTCTTATCTATATGTTTAAAATCTTAGTAGCATCATTTTGTATATTTAATATGACATATTAAATTAAATATTGCATACATTGTATGCAATATTTAAAAAACCGAAATTCTTTAATCACATTGTTATGACTCTTGACTTTTGTTTATAATATATACTGTTCTCTAGTTATATATTCTTTCTATATAATTCAGATAGCTTTACTAGTGTTGTTTTAATAACAAAAAATAAAATGCTTATATGATATGCATAATACATATAATTATATAGGGCCTTTCCTTTTTTTGATAAAGCATCTCAATTTTTCCTATATTAAGTTTCTTTAAACGATTTTCTTAAACATAGAATGTATACATTTCTCTTTCTCTAAACAGAACTGATAACAATGCATGAATGATTCTCTAGTTATATCACAGTTGACTAATATTACATGAAGTTAATTTTCTGTTCAAAGAACAAAGCTTAACTCGTGCGAACATTAGACCGTACGATATTTGGCGGTATATAGAAAATGTTATGTTTTTTCTATTTTTATTCAATATTATTATACCTAATATCTTTTAATTTTATATGTTTAGCCAACACTTTATGTTGAACTATATTATAGTATACGTAATCCATGATTGTACCAATATGCATGTTTATCCCTTCGTGAACCGTGAGGGATGTATTTTTTTCATAACACATACATTATACATTATAGTGACTGAGAAGATGGTGAGAGTGTATAACAGTATAAGGTACCTTGAGGAATATTATTAGATATTACTAAATATGTTTTCCATTAATTTAGTTCAATCCTATTCACCAGTGACTAAAATTTTCTTTAAAAGCGGGTGGGGAGAGCTGCGGAGCAGGATCTATTTCGATAAACAATATCCCGAAAAACCTTTAAAGGTAAAGTTTGTTTAAAATATACTAAACTCTCTGATTCTATATAAAATCGAATTAACATTGAAAATGTTGTGGCCGTGTTTAAAAATGTTGACAACAGAATTGAAAGTTTATTTTTAATTAATGTGCGGTCAGTTATAATATATACATTCACTTAATCCTATAAACTGTATGCACTGGAATTAATATTATGCCAGAAAAATGAGTGTATAATTAGTTAGGTTAAAAATATATTCTTTCAAATGTTTAAAAAAAAAAATCTTTAAATTCAATTGAATAAAAAATATTATTTTCGTAAAATCTTTTAACAAATTCGTTAACTTAATTAAGAAATTACAATTAACATATATTGCGTATATTTTCTCAACAATATATGTTTGAAAGTAAGTAACTTGAAAGTATATACAGTTAAAAATGTGATGCTGAATTATTTGTTAAAATTGTTCTCATTTTAAAAAGATTTATACAACTATATTATGAGTAATAATAATCTGAGTAATATTTTAAAAGATTTTACGATTTCATTTGATTAGAATCTATAAATTTAAAAGACTAAAAAACTTTTTCGCTATTATACTTTACCTTATTGTACATGTAAAAAGTATTTAATATCATTATAATTTATAATTAGTAATTGATATTGAATTATACAAAATCCTAAAATTTTAAAAGAAATTGTTATATAAACCGTAATTTTTTATTATCGTGATATTTCTGTTATCAAATTTTGATAATGTTAAACGTTGCCTTTACCTTTTACATTTTGTAGAATTATAACCAATCTAAAACTGCGTTATAGAAGGTTTTCAAAATAAGTTAAAATGCTTATTCCTATATTTGTCGTTGGTGGAGGGTTGGAGGCCATTATTGAAAGCACTGACCCATATTACAAAGGTATAAATGATTTGTTGCAGTTACGTTAACTCATCGTGATGTAATCAACATTTATGTGATGTATACATTTATTTCGTGTATATTAAAACTTTATATTAATATATGTAAATATATATTAAAATGGTGTACATTAAAACTTTTTTGTGCGTCTTTGATACTGATTTTATCAAATGCCAACACTCTATATTATTATTCGGGTAGATATAGAAGTTTGGTTACAATTTTATAGAGAAATTTGTTTTATGTAGAAGAGCCCTAAAAAGAACAAAATGAACCTTTTGGATATGGTAAGTTGACCTGATAAAACCATTCTTAGAAATTGGGTCTGTGGCCCCCTTTTTGAAATATTGGGAAATACTTTTTTACATCACGACTCTACACTGTCCAATTACCAAAAACGTGTTTCGGACAAATAAATTTAAAAAAATGTTAGTGGGTTTTCATACTATTATACGATCATGATATCTCAAATAATTTATCATAGAAAAAAATTATTTAATATAAAAATAATATACATATGTCAAATTATTATATTTTTAGTGGTAATTCATATTAATATACGATTATGATAACTCAAATAATTTTCTTTTCCAGTTTTTTTAATTTCAGGGGATTAGTTATGTATTATTTTTATTGTTATAGAATTACTATTATTTATTTATGAACTTATATATTTTTTAGCAAAATGTTTTATAAGAATTCAACGAATATAATATATATAGAGCTATTCATAGCGAGTATATAATATAGGTCATTTTAACATTTATATTCGAGAATCTGAATTATATATTATAATGTAAAATGTCGTTATATAAAGTCCATTGAATTAATGTGCAACCAGTGACCCGTTAAAAACGTACGATATTTAATTAAACATAATTTTAAAAAAATAATTTTTTTAAAATATCTAATACTTTTGCTGTAGGCAAAACGGCTTGAAGTTTATACTATTATTTTTACACATCGGATAAAACTTCTTGGTCTTGTAAGGTCATAAAGGTCAGTGTTGTTTCGATGGCCCTTATATTTTCCCTTGTCATGTGGTGATTACAGGGGCAATATTTTAACCCTGCCATTATCCTCTGCTTACACTCGTCAAATTTGTCTAGAGTGACTGATATTGGATATCTGTCATCGCGTTCTATCATCTATCCATTGTGGGAGGTGAACCCCTCTCCCTTTTCCACTCCCCTCTTATTTCTTATACTCTGTTATCCACAGCTTTTCTTCTTCAAACGTTTACTCTTACTCTCGCTGTGTGCCTTGTGTCGTGTGCTTCTGTTTATGTGTGCTGTGGGTGAAGTCCTCCAGTTATATTTATCTAGTTTACCCACTAACAATGCCACCGCCTTCCCTATATACCAACAGTTGACGCCATTCCCATAGTTGCACGCACACAGAAATAAACCCGAAGAAAAATAAGGGGGTAAACAGTTTGATATAAGCGCATTATATTATCATTATATACCTTTCTGAATTGACTGACTGACTTTCTTAGTTGGCTGGGAATTGAACATTCTTCGGGGTCCTATAGGTTTTACGTAAGTGAATTTTATATTTGATATTATGTTGCTCTACCTTTCGATATTGGTGCGTGCTTTTTATTACCAAATTGCTATTTATATTACACAAAATAATAACCAAGCAACTGCTATACGTAGTTACAAATATAAGTTAGTGTGTTATCAATGTGTGCCCATACGCGTGTTATATATAGCGACCTCTGCCCCGTCTTCCAGCTTTTTGCAGGTCGTCTGTTTTCCTTGTCTTTTCTTGAGTTATTATCGGGCTTCTATTATTATTCGCACGCCCGTCGCTTCAGTAAGTAAATAATAATATGGAAGTCTCAACTCATAGGTCTGATTGGTTATTATACAAGACCTATTTTCTCTTTCTCCCCGGGTGAATAAGCAAACAGATATTGACCGAATGACTATGCTCGAAAGCGCGGCTGTGTACATATCATGCCATGCTGCTATCACTGAACAGTAAAAATTTCGCTTGTTTTTTTTATCCGGACACAGGCAAGTTCACGTGGAAGACTCACCCGTCTAGCTATACAGCACAATAGTTAACAGTAGTCAGGTTTTAAGGCGGAGAAAGTGTTCATATTATGTATAGGTAGTAGTTAGTATTGAAGAGAGAAATATCCGACCAAATTATTCGACCCTGTATAAATGCCGAGGGAATGGAACTGCCTCTTATTTGTACTCTACTGTTTGCCAAGTTGACAGTATGTTTGCGCTATACAGTTGTCGCGCTGTCACAGTTTGACTCTCTTCGAATTTTATTCAACTCGATATGACTAGTATAAGTGAAATGAGACGGGCCCTCCCACCACCTCGAGCTTTCTCTTTTTCTCTATACTATTTTCTTGGTATATCAGTATATTGCGTTTCGCTGTTTATTTTAGCTCCTTGTTTTGATTCTCTACCTTGTCACGATCGACTAGTTGTGCTTCTCGGTACTTGAGCAATTTAACTGCTACTCGTGTTATTATAATCAAATTAAGTGTATATTTTGATCTATAGCGAACCGGCGGCAGAGAAAGTCAACAAAAACGCAGTCTCGCTAATGGTTGGCTAATAAGACTATCCGATAGTCCGATTGCGGTTTACTTGTAGCACATCTCTTCAAATGCCCAACTATAGTCTCGGCCCTGAATCCAGAATCAGTTAGCCAACCATAAGCCAATAGAAATTTAAATCTCACTTTAATCTCACGCCTTTGAGCTAAATATCTCTTGTCGTTGTCTCCTACGATATCGGCATTCGTTTTTTATTGTTAGTTATAATTTATGTTAACCACTCACTTCAGGTATGGAACTGTTGAGCAATTAAACATATAATTTGACAAGCAGACTTATTATACATAGACCGTTTTATTCAACTCTTGTGTGTTATTACTTGCTCATATTATTCTGCATGGATGCTGCCTGTCGACCTATCATAGTTTAGCTGCTATCCTGTCTACTTAAAAACTTACTGTGCGCGCTACTTAATATAAACAAACTTATATTATATTATCACTCAACAAGCGCGTATCTTCTCAGCAAACTAGTTTGCCAGCTTGATACGGTGTATTATATCCTCTGCATAATTAAGTGGAAGCGATCATACAACAATTGCCAATTTATTGTGATTCATTTTTCAAGATTCTAAATGAGTTCCGACGAGAATAGCCGATCGGACACGGAGGAGAACCCCGGCGGTTTGAGTTTGGTCCGCAGCTCCCCAGTCAACCACAGAGAGCCACCGCCTCTTATCCATTTTCTCAAATGTCCCGAATGCTCCTTCATTACGACCCAGAAGCGCCGATTCGAGTCCCATTTTCCCTGCGCTCTGCACGATGAGCCGACGCGATACTTTCTCTATGTGTGTCACCTCTGTCGTGGCATGTGCACCGATCGCGGAATCATGGAGGAACACAAGGAGACATATCATAAGGGCAGCCAGGTGGGAATTAACCTTTAATTTATTTTTAATTTTTGTTTAAAGAATCGTCTCTTTTTTTGTTGCATTCCCATAATTGTTTGTTTTAACATATTAGAAATCACAGTATGCTACTATTCGTTGAGTATATCGTTTATTTGGAACTATTTTCGAAAATGCATTTTGGCTCACAAGTTGTAAGATATTATTTTATACAAACGTGTTTTATAACCTTTATTACTATATTATTGCTATGCTTTAATATTATAGATTCCCTTGTATATATTGTAAACTCCAGAGTCGTAATAATCTAAACAACAACATGTCGTACTATTGTAATTAATGTAAATCCAATATAAAATTGGTGTGCCTTTTTATTAATATATATATAGTTAATTAAACATACAAGAAAATTATTTTCTGTTTTACAGTATATATTTTATCATTATTACAATTACCTGGTATAATTATATTTATTTTGTATAGTTTGCTCATAAAGCTCTGTATTAGGATTTTAATGTAATATCTTATAATCATTTTCTTTAATTTTATTATCGCTATACTCTTGATTTATACTGAAACGGGTTCTTTGACACTTGTCAATCTTTCCCTTTCCCTATGGTATTTATTTGAAATGAACATGCTATATTATGACCTCTGAAGGGAATACAGTATCTGTTACATTTTTATATTATTAACAAATAACAAAGAAATAATAGGAGACAATAGGATTCAAACATACGTAGTATTATATACCGATTATAATATATCTTTTTAAAACTCAGATAAAGTGACATAGACTATACCAATCATTCTATATAATATCAAGTCTAAATTTTTTGGTTCTGGGGTGTTCATTTTGACAAATCATGAAACAGTTAGCTCATCTTTTTCATTTTATTTATAATCATTATTTATTTATTATTAATTAATTTTTTGCAATATCAATTATTGTATAGGATGTGCATCATGCCATTATTTTATTATATTATATATGATGATTATTATTATACAGTATATAACATGATATCAACATATATTAATGCCTTTCACATTATAGTATAACGGTGGGGAATGGATAAGAATTGATTATATAATATAATTATATCACATTATCAAATGTTTCAATAGCATTATCATATGTTGAGGTTTCAGTAATGTCTTATAAATATATTATGTTATTATAAAATATACATATATTGTATTTAAATTCCATCGTAATGTGACCATTTAACTTTATAGAACGATATGTATACTATATATTTAAAGAGAATTATATTTTCGTTAGTTCGATCGCTTATAAACTATATATTATATGTCGCATACCGCGACATATTTATAAATTATAATATTCATTTGATCTCTGAAGCACGTATATATGTAATATTTCTGAAGTATATATCTCTATATATCTTATAGGAACTTATTATACATTTAACTTGCAATGCTATAATAAATTATTAAGCCGATTTAAATATTGTTTGATTGCGCTATTATGTTCATAATAATAACTTAATGCAGGCCATATATTTTCTGGAAACTGGATATTAAAATGCAATCATGATTGAGTATATATTATATTACTACACCATTTATTTACAATCAATTAACTTATATATCACTCACGTACTATAATTTTATCATTATTTTTGTTATATGTTTTTATTTGGTGAACAACATTATATTATATATATACAATAAATATAAGAAAGGTCGATTTATATAATTTATTATTGACACTATCTGCTTTCTTTCTTGAACTAGTCTATAATATAGAATTAATATATTTAATACGCGAACTTATTTCATACATTCCAAGATTGTCGTCTATACATGACAGCTTATACTTGACCAAAGCTGAAGTGTTCTATAACTAAATAAATATTATTCATATAATATAATATCATTATAATGCATTGATAACATGCAGAAAGCAGAGTATAATTTACAACTTTATTTTATTTCAAAGTCTCAAATATATATGTTTATCGACTTATGCATGAATTCAATAAATAAATAATAAATGTAAAATGACAATTTAATATTGTACGTTATGTCATTGTTGAAACACTGCTGTTGGCATATACAATTAATTGATTTAAAAAATGATATATATATATTATAAGTAAAATGTGATAAAAATTACACGCTTATTGTGTCCCTTATATAAATCTTATATATAAGTAACCCTCTTTTGTCGACATTGACATATTTACAAATTCAGCCAACCATTGATGCCCACTCGCTTGTCAAAAACACGATGTTCATAACACCACGATAAATCGATGTGATATTTTGTCAATGGCGCCTTTTATGTCAATTTTTTGAAAGTGGAATGTCAAGTTGATAAAAAATCTTTCAGTTATTGGCGATTATTATAGTAAAAGCTTAAAGTTATATTATATGATTGCACAATGTTATTTATAAATATATACATTATAGCTTTCTAAAAATCATATATCTCACCGCACTCTGCGTTTATATCGTTAAATTACAGGGTATACTAGTGTTATATAGGAATATTTAGCCAACAATTAATTACTCATTGAATATAATATTAGTGTTTTACAATTAAGTTTTGCTATTTTTTACGCAGTGTGAAATGTCTTTATTACGGGAAAATTTAAGTGTATAGATAGCATTAAGAAGATAAATTATAGTTGTAAGTAAGCTCAGGTATATTAATAATCATATTATGGCAATTAAGACAATATTAAAAACAGGCTCTATTTTTTTCTCGGATATATCCTTCAGAAGTTGTTTATGTATATAATATGCATATTTAAGAACTGTTGTAGCTTGTAAGTTGTAAGAGTTATTATTTTTCTCTATATCTTGATATATCAAGTATATACTTTAAAGTAATATCTAGTATAATTGACATGAAAGTTTTGGGAAAAAGTTGGCCATCAAAGCATTTCTCATGAGTAAAAGTATTGTGTGATGTTAGGCATCATAACGAAATAAGTTTCTTTTTTTAAATCTACCTAACGTAACACGGCTATATAATATTATATTGTATAATATTTGAAACCTTTCTGTTTTAAACATATTGTAGATGTTACACGGTTATATCTTTATAGCTTATTATTCAAGTAATGTTAAAATTCTTTACGTTAATATATTTTGCTGTATTTCTATTTTAATATTTTCAACCATGCAGTTGTATTCTAAATCCGACCTATATATATATGTATGTGTATAAGATATTTGTTATAACATTTAAAAAATTCTAAAATGTCTAATACTAACAGTTACAAAATGTAGTTTGCCATCCATTTTATCAGTGATAATCAATATGCTATTTATAAATATTTTAGCATAAATTAATTTAAAGGAATCGATTATTTTTATGAAATTATATTTGGATATTATAATTTGAAATAACTTTATTCAGTTTGCATATTATTATAGTATGACATATCACGTAACTTTTGGCTCCTTAATTTTATAGTTCAATTATAATCTTACAGTCATAAATGAAAATTTATCAAGCGAACGAAACAGTGCAATGTTAGAAAACAGATATACTGTCGTGTTCGCACTACTATGTTTTATATGTCTTATTATATATATTATTACATGCTATGAATAACGCACCTGGAAAAAAATGTATATAATATAACAAATATTTGTTTATTTTTGTTCCAAAAATTGTCGTGAGTTTTATGCATTATATAATTGACACAGCATAATATGACCTACATACAGAATTTTCTTATCTCCGATAAGAGAACAGTGTTCATTTTTTTGTCGACATAAAACCTATAATATTTCATTGTTAAATCTTATAGTGCCACATTTGTTAGGACAGCTATTATAGTTAGTTATTAAAGTCTGTATTGAGTCCAGTCGTGTTTGATAACCGGTGCATTCTGCACTTGCTGTCACTGACACCACATTTGCACTATATATATATATATATATATTGTAGATCCAACGCCCCAATAACCTATCTTCAATGAAATATGATTAAATGAATATTAATATCGTCAGAGTGAACTCTTTTTAAAATATTTTCAAGTTAATTTTAGTTCGTTTGATATTTTTGGTTACTTGAATATAGAATATAGAATATATATATATATAGTGCTCCTTTTATATTCGAACGGATTTTTTGGGGAGTGATATGCTGATGACAGACTGAATGATTAATCAATCTTGCAATGAATAATATGTATGTATATACACACAATAATTTTTTAATTGTACACAATATAATTACAACTAATGTTATTTTTATGCATATATATAATTATAAATAAAAAATATTTTAATATATTAGTTATATCCATATATATCTCCAAGTCTATGAGAATGTCTTATTGATCAATCATAAATTGTGCAGTATATACTACTTCATAGTAATATAAGCAGAGTTGTTTTAGTGTGCTGTTTATAGAATAGAAAACAATAAATCAGTAATTGATAAATAAATTAATTGTTCTGTATAAAACAAAATAACAATATGGAAAAGCAGAAAACTATATAGAAAAAAATTAAATCTTATAATTTATTATTAGGAATTTTTACAATTACTTTTAATCCAATTGTTACTGCTGTATCATTTCATAATAATTGTAGTTTTTCCAATAATTTTTTATTGATGTCTCTATTCTGATCCTGACTCTGTCCATTATTTGGATATTATATTTTAAAATATAGATAATATATTTATTAAAAATACATTTTTTAGAAATTTAACAACGAACAATAAATATATCTAAAATCAATAATAATTTTACTCGCATTTTTATAATTAAAAAAAACAGGTAAAGAGTGTGCTAAAAGTATTTATAATTATTATTGGTGATAAATATAGCAATAAATAAAATAAGTAAATAAACCAATTTTTATTGAATTTGCCACTATAATTAATAATATATAATAATACTCAAGTAATAGTGAAAACATCTAGATGTTTCGAATGTAATTATGCTTCAGTAGAAATTTTTGAAATGTATAGACACTTACATTTTATTTAATTCGTCCCACATAAATGCACTCCAATTCAAATTTTTTGTATCCTATCAGATTAAGCTTATATCGTGGTACCCGGCTAAAGGGGTTAATATTAAACAAAATTATATGTATTATTTTTTTACTAAAGCAAAATTATATTCTACATACAAACGTCTGGACATCTTTACTATTATATTAGTATTCTATTTATATTATATAGCAGTTAATTTTTACAGAAAATTGTTTATTTATTTATTCATTTAAGTTTTGTTGCTATCGTTTATCTTATCTCTAAAACTATTTGCCAAATCAAATATATATAATGTATATTTTATAAAATAACGATAATATAATTTATATCTTACGACTATAAGAATTAGAAGTATTTAGTTTGCTATCCTTTCCATTTAATATTATGCTGTATTTTATAACGGTTTATTAATATGTTTTTCTTCTTAAGAATCGACATATTATTATTTTCTTCATATATAAATAACTTAAATTTGAGTTTTTTATGTATAATTCCTATTGATGCTTAGTCATATTGTTTTTGGCTCATTGTCCGTGAAGTGTAAGCTCTGTATTGCGTTCTAAGAAGCTTATAGAGAACAATATGACAAAACAGATTAATATGGGTCCCTTTGCAACGCAATTTGATGTATATATATAATATTATTATGCAAACTTTACAACTTCCTTTTCTAGATAAATAATTGCTTTTTGAAAATCTCTTTTATCTACCCTTTATATTTTATTACTTAATGGTTGATTATTGTACATTATATTATTATTATATTCTGCGTATTTAGATTTAGAGTGGATAAAATTAATACTTATGCCTGTAAATACCTGTTTTGTATTATAGCTTTTCAAAATATAGGTACTATTTGCTGATAAATCTTTATGCTGTCATATATTCTCTGAGGATGTAATATTTTCCCTTGTGGATGTCACATCAGTATGTCGCCGGGTGATAAAAGGAATGGAAAACTTTAAAAACTTTATCATAATATTCGTGATGAAATGTAAACACTATTTTTGTGTATATGATATTATAATATAGTGAAGAAAAACTTATTGTTTACAGGTTAATGTTGTTTTTCTTCATTCTTTTGAATTTTATCCCTCATCGGTAACAATAGAGCGTTAATTCTTTTGTTGTTATACGTTAATCAGATGTTTGCTATATGTTATAATTTTAATGTATATTATGCCCTTAACTTTCCGTAAATAATTGTAATATAAGAGCAAAGTTATGTTGTCTTGTTAAATATAAAATTATATCGTGATCTCCCTTTAAATTGTAAAAGAGCTTTCTTTATGATCGACGGCTGCCAACTTATTGACAACCCGGTATTTAAATATCTCACGACATTATTTGGGAATGTCGGACACTCTTATAGGAGAAATTAATATAGCACTAATTGTTGTGTGTTGAAAGAAAAGCTTTTGATAAAGAGACAAATGAAAGGGGAGGGGAGTCTTATTATCTCCGTTATCAATAGATTACCAGGCGGCAACCTGTACCATTTGTTGTAATAGTTTTAGATATGAATACATTGAAATAGAATTTGCAGCGTATTGTACATTAGATTGAAATAATTGAGCGACGCTTTTTTTGTCTGTGCCAATATATCTCAAATTATTACATTTTAACGTCATTTGTTAGCAGTTTCAAGAAATATCTGTAATCTTCTATTTATTAAGTTTGTTCACGTCTAGTATGTAGTGTTTCAACATTGTGATATGCATTAATATAATTAGTAATTTCTTTTATTGAAGTGAATCTATGAGAGATGTCCTTTCATTTTAGATATATCTGTAACCTTTTGGTCGCATAGCCTCAATTGTTGCACACTGTTATGCTCTTACAATTCAATATAATTAATTTATTCATTTGTGTTGACCCCATTTTAGTCGTTCTGTTTACTTTATTATATAATGTAAATGATGGGGTTGATATTTAATTATGACAGTAGTATTAAATATTTTCTGCGTCACCTTTGCTCGGTTCAGTGATATATAAAGTGGTCCGTATCGAAGGCTGAGAATCTTGAGTAGGTCTCTAATTATTATTCTGGACAATGGGGTGTTGCTAATGCTAGATAAAACTTTGGGTGGGGACGGGTCATTCAACAATAGTATACCACATAAAATATGATACTTATTCTCTATAGTAAAGCTCTATACGACAGAAGAATGCAAAATAACGATATGCATTGGTCTGATACATAATATATATAATGTTAAGATAGATGCGTGAGTCGGTTCTATCTTTTCATCGTTGGGTACTCGTAATGAATGCCATTGTAGAAGTTCTAGGATTGAATCTATCAATCATGGAGGCAACAGAGCAATGCATCCGATGACAAGAAAGGGGTGTAAGATGTGTTAATAATAAATTACAAACTCACTATTAGGCACATCTATACTGATATGTATATACATAATATGATGGCGAAAGAATTATATAGCTAGCTATAATATATATAATTACAGTTGTACAATGTTATGTTCAATGTGCTAATACTGTCACCTACCTCTATATATGGTATGATAAAATATTCCATTATTTATCTGACAAGTGAGTTGATTTGCTATATTGCTTGTGTTGTTTGCAAAGTGGAACAAGGCTACATTTTTGTAAATCCTTTCACTCCTTGACAAAGCAACAATATTTCTTGCTACTCCTCCCCAAAAGCAGCGTATAGCGAGGTGACAAATATTAAGTAACTTTCTTCTGTTGTATCTTTTCCAGAAAATCATAGTCAACTAATATAACGTCTGATAATTTTGTTTCGCAGTTAAGGTAAACAATATACCTTCCCTTTATCACTCAGTAATACCCGTTTTGATCGTCTCAACTTTATAGTCATAATGTATTATATACTATATAATATTATAATGTTTCATTGATACTGTTTAAAGGACTTTCCCTCCCTTTAAATTTTGAAATAGGTTATCAAACAAATTATACGCTTGCCATATTGCTAAGTTCATAATATAGCCGATAAATTGTTTGATACGCAAAATGTCTATTCAACTTATTTCTTATTATTGTATCTTTTCATCTATCTCACTTATTATTCAAATATATAATAACACTGCCCGACGATGCGTTAACATAGGCCATAAACCAGTTAGGACCCCGTCGTTAACCGATTGAACTCAGGAATAATCCGATATACTTGCACATCTTGTGTCATAACGCTCTCGTGAACATCTTGTAAACCCGGAGCCTATTAATGCGGAAAATCAATCCTCATTTTGTATGGGAGTCAATAGCCTTGTTTCATTAGTAGTGCTCGCGCGCAACAGCAACGGGGGGATAGCGCGCAGTTCCTGTAGTTCCTGTAGTTCCCTGAAATCCCACCAGTCTGACTGACGGGTTGCTGTCGTGTTCCGCCTCTGGATAACCGGGACCAGGAGCGGACCACTACTCGTCAGCACAATTACCACGACCGGAAATGGTATTCTCTGCTCAGAAAATGCCCTATTGGGTTCTACTTCCGAGCGTTCTCACTGCTTTTTTTCTTTCACTTGGTGATATATCTATATCTGACTGGCTGGCTGTGATATATAAAGGGGCTGGGAGACGACTCAATTTAGAACATTGGGGAATTTTCTGTGTTGATACTGCTTTTTGGATGAAAAAATAAAGTTGGCCAGGACATCTAGAGAGTGGAAATTGAAAATAATGGTGATAGATAATAATTTTCAGTTAAATTATTTGTAGAACGTGTTACAATATATTGTATAGATAAAATATCATAAAATGTGAGGAGTTTTTCCTCCGTGTATAATTATAGTTATGATAACAGAAGGACAAATTATTTATTGTTTAAAGGTTATATGACATGTATTTGGTAGTGATATCAAAATGTTTTTTGTTTCATTACTTATATTCTATATTTTAGTAACGTACTATTTTATCTTAATTTTTAATGCTCTGAGTTCCATTTTAATTATTGATATTTATAATATTAAAAGGGTATTTTTAAACCTCCGTATAAAACTAATGTCATTTAAAATTCTGGAAATGTGTATATTTTTGTCTTTCATATTATTGTTTTTACAGCTAGTCATACATTATAATATTTTGTGAATTTACATAGCAAAATAAAGGTTATGTTTTTTATTAAAACTTTTACTTATGTCGATTTCAAAAAAATGTATTGCTATATTACTAAATACAGTGTTAAATGTTAGTCTTAAAATTCCATCTTTATAGAATTACATAAAAACCATAAACATTCAGAATGTTAACATTTTTAAACATGATTTTACTGCCTGATAATTAAATTATTTATTATAGATATAGTTTTAAAATTGTAATATATCTATTATCTGTTTCTATTACATACTTCCATAACCTAAATTTACAAAGATTCTCTAAATATATACCGACACAACTTTCAAGTGCAACTTGCACCTCATTCATTCCCCTTTACAGGTGAACATCCTGGAGCAGCAGGAGGTGATCAGACCCCTCTCAATGCGCAACGGCACCCACTCCCTGAGCCCCGGCAAGGCGGCCAACCTCTCCACAAACAACAACAACACCACCACGACCACCACCGCCCCCCTCATCACCTCACTGCCACCGAACTCCGTACACTCGGCGCCGCTCCCTCCGCCGCCACACCACTTCCTATTCAGCCAGCCGATCGCCTGCCACGTCTGCAAGGTGATCTGTATGGCCGGGGCGGACGAGCTGGTCAGCCACCTCCAGTTGGCCCACTCGCATCACATGGGTGGCGGAGGGGCTGTGGCCGGGTCGCGTAGTCCGCTTTCACAGCATCCCCACTTCCCCGGGAGTGGCGGACAGCCGTTGCAGCCAACCACACTCTCGTTAGCGCAATGTGAGTATTGTGTTTCGTTTTCATTTTTATCCTATATAGCTGCTATTGTATTGATTTTTGGCAAATTTTAATCAATAATCACTTTTAGGTACATATTTTTTATATGTTTTTATTGGTCAATGTTCTTTTTTCTCAGCCATAAAAACGTCTGAGATATGTTTCTCACTCTCTAAATGTCTGTGTGTAATATTTAAAAATTTTAAAAGGAACCTTGGAAGTTAACATCTAACGGATTATTCTCTAAAAAGTAATTCAATCAATTTATTAAAATAGCATATATAAATTTTCGCTATATATTTCAAAATTTAGATTCTATTGGTTTTGATTTCAATTGCGTCATTCAAAACGTCACATATTTTGCTATTGTTTTGGTATGGGATAACATGTTAAATATAATAATGTACCCATGCTAAAAAATGTGAATAATATTGATTGGGTATAACATAATAATGATATCTTTATAAAGTTATCAATAAAGCTAATAATTTACTAAATATTCTTTTCATAATACACATAATATAATATATATAATTATATAGTATATATAATGTACACAATGGTTTGTTTTGATATATTTATATAATTTCTTTATAATTACAGTAATTTTTTTTAATGTAACTTAATTAAACTGGCAAAGTTAAACTTATTAATTCTACCACCTATCAACGACACAGTATGCTATAAGATAATTACTATCATGTAATATGTAATAATGACTTATCATAAAATGGGCAGATCAATAATATGTTTTATTTTAGTTTACTATATAGGTATAACTTTAAGTTGTACCTTTAAGAGGATGCTGAAAGTCTTAGATCTTCTGCACTGTTTCATTATACTATATTATAGTGTCTTTGTCTTATAGTGTCTTTAAGATGTTTGTGTTGAAATGATATTTTGATATATATAAATAATTATATAAATTACACACTATATTGTAATGTGCGTAATTTCTGCCAATATATTCTGAACGTGCTTAGTTGCTGCCGTAATATTAAATTATATATCTAATGTTTACCTGGAATGACGCAAAATAAATTATAAGGAATGTATCTAACTTATTATGATTCACATTTTACTACTTAGGTATATTGCAAGTATACTTCAAGCATAATACATATTGTATTATATATTACTTACTTATACCGGAAGTAACAGTTTTTTTAGTTGAAAACTAACCAAAACATTGGTATATAATATAATTTGATGTACAACATACCCCTGTATATCGAAATATTTGAAAAACTGAGAACGGGAATATTAAAATACGAAGTTTACACACATACCCCTTTATAATCTATCAGATTCAAGTCTATATTTTTAAACATGTAAATATATATAATAACAAGTCAGATTCTATCTTATATGCTCAAAATGATGTCCATTGGCTGCAATCAGATCTCTACAACGTGAAAGGACAGACTGGCATACAGTTGT
>JAUZND010028415.1:0-23471 GCA_034780555.1 Coelogynopora nodosa
ATTTAACATTTATTTATCTGTACTGTTTCTCACTTCTGTCACCTGCCTTGAAAAAGATACACTAGTATCGAAATATTATCATTATAAATTTAATTCAGTGTCGTGGAGCCTTAATTTCTTTCTTTATATTATGTCGACACAAAATATTTAATAAATTAATATAATATTGTTAAACACTTCTAGACACAAAATAATTCTGATAAAACAAGAAATTAAAAAAAGTTTTTATTTGATCAGCATTTGTACGGTAATAATTAACAGGCCTGATTTAATATTAACGACAGAAAAACTAATATGAAATATTTATAAATATTAAAAATTACATTAAAAATAACACTAATATAATGTTTTGTATTTTTCATATTTTGTAAAATGATATTGCAAAATATAAATATCCATTAAACAAATGAAAAGAATGATATCAATTTTTAAATTACTATAAAATAAATATTTTAAATAGTTCGACCTACGTAGTCGAAAAACATATTCGGGGTTCTTTTTACATAATATTAAAATTTTAACAAACACAAAAAATTAACCTTTTTCTAAATGCGTTTTAAATATGTATTTAACCAGTGCTTAACAAGTTGAATCAGTAGGTAGTAAAAGGTACATTAAGTAAGTATCTATTCATTTTTGATTACCTTAAAAAAATTCAAGGATGCTGCTGATACATAATTTCCAGAATCTTTCAGGACATTAATTAACAGAATATCTTTGTTGTAATACACTGATCTCGGCCAATCAGATTGGAGAACCCCCTTCGACCAGTCCCACTGCACGCCCACTCACCATGAGGATCTCCCTGAATCCGCGGACTAACTCGAAGACAACGCGGCGCATGTGCGGCACCAGGCAGAAGATGCGCAGCGGTCGGAGACAGCGCAGGATGATGAGGATGTGCTCGGCTGACCGGGTGGGGATGTTGTTGACACGGATCAGGTAGCTCACCGTTATCAGACTCATCTGCGTTGGAGTGTGTGAGAGAGACAGAGAGAGAGAGAGGGCGGGAATCCCGCACCATATTGGTAGGTTTGGTACACGCGAATGAAAATGATTGATAATTACGATAATTACGAAAAAATTCGCCGGAGATAAAGACAATACTACAATAGCTATAGTCTCTCTAACATATAAAGGTCCCCTAAACACCACCAATAAATAATTAAATAAATCGCACCACTTGTGTTACTATCAAGGTTTTTGAAAAATCTATGTTAAATACCAATTTAGTTATAATATCTAAAGCTACTACAAAGTATTTTTAAAACTATTTCGACAATAAATCTGATAATGTCTTAATAATAATAGGCACAGACAAATCTGAATATTATATTACAGTATATATAATAATATTAATATATTTATAATATTATTATTATATAATTATGATCATCTAAGAATATTTAAGATATATCTAACGAAATACTTGTCAGATATTTACGTTTCAAATGAGTAAGATTCAATAACCTGTTTAAAGTCTCCATTTATTTAATTAATTTTCCCCTAAAATGGCAAAGCGTTAAATGTCGAATGAAAAATAGAAACCAATTATTGTTAAATATTGACGGGACCTAAAAAAGGGTATAACATATCACAATAATTAAAACGGAATATACTACCAATAAAGAACGGAAAAATTGATCGAAGAAGACAAAGACTAAATCATAGAAAGTGAAATCCACGCTTGATATAATTTAATATCTATTACAACAATGTATATGATATGGTTCTACTCACGACATATATGAAGAGATCAAGGACACCGCCGAAATCTCGGACAGCAGCTTTTGGAGTGAAGAAGAATCCATTGGCGAGAATTTTCAGTGTCATCTCCACCGACATCGCAACAAAGAAAATATATTCGGCAACCTGAGAGGCATTTGGGAAAAAATACAGTTATGAAAGAAAGTGTTGAATTGTAATTTTATCATATTATACGAAAACCTCTTAAATAAGCCAATAATAGTAACAATACAATAATAATAATAAATATAACAATATAATTAGGCTTAATAATCCCTTTCACTGAAGTAGTTTATATATGTTTATAAAACTGAGTATAATAATAGTTAGAGGCACCTGGAGATGGGGAGTGTTGGACAGCCGGTCGATAGGGGTTTCAAAAGTCATGGAGGCGCAGGATATCATGGTGACAATGATCATGATCCAATCCAGATAGGAGACCAGGCCCAGCAGCTTCCTAATTGGAGGAGAAATCCACGTTGTGGCAACATATCCAGTACAACACGGCAATAAGCAATAACAAAGCTTGTCAATTGATTATTTATTATTATAATGATCAGATAGTATGGTTAAGTTTTAACGTTCTATAGTTGTTCTCTTAGTGAAATATATTAAAATATTTTTTGCATAATACGAAATTATGGTATGTGTAAAAAATTATTTAAAAATATAATTTTTGTCAATTTTTTAAATATGACGAAAGAAGAAATTATTATATGATCTGTGAAGTTTTTATAGAAAACAACGATTTAAACACCGTATAATTCATTTTAAAACATGTATATTAGATGTGTACAATCATAAAAAATATATATAATAACGGAAGAAATAAAACTACAATATTTGGTGACAAAATTGACATATAAGGAAATATAGACCTACAAATTTAATATCGCATTTAGAATGCGTTTTGTTGCAGAGTTGTATTGAAAACAAAAATGTAAAATTATTTATATAAAACAGTAAACTATATTTACCTGCATAACTTTAGCATGACTTTAGCAACACGAGACACAAATGACTCACGAGAAGCTCTTATTCCGGCACCATCTATTTTTGGTGGACTCGCCCAGCTCCACAATCGGGTCCTGATCATAGCGGGCCTCCACCAGCAGTCGGCACAGCTGCCGAAACCGGCTCTCTCGGCCCAATGTGAACAGCGGCTTGTCAAAGAAGGGGTGGTTCTCGCGTAGGTCCTCTTCTTGCTGGTTCCTGGGGTGGAGGGGTAGAAAGGGTGAAAGGATATCATCATTTGATAGATGCGATTGATCAGGACAGAGTATATATTATATAATCCGTGTATATACAGGGTGACAATGCAATTTTAACAACAATTTATGAGTTGTATGTCGTGACCTTTAAATAAAACACATGACGGACATTTTGAATATGAATAAACTTCTCACTGTACAAAATTTCACGATCTACTTAGTATAACAAGAATAATGTTTGCCACTGGGCATAATTTCATCATTCCTGTGTTTAAAAAAAGGAAAAAATATACAAGATTGCAGGAGTTGCACGTATGCACATGCCTATAAGAGAAGTGTGAATATTAATTTTGTCCACAAAACATGCACAAAAAGTGCAGATCACAAAAATAGTGAAATAAACTACTCTTAATGTAAACCCCCAGACACTGAAAATTCTTTTACAATATTCCAATAACTCACAAAATCTTTAAATGAAACCAGTTGCCTCACTGCCATCTTTTATAGTTTCTTTTCTCTCAAACAAAAACAAAAAAGGAGGATCTTGTTTCACTTTAATAGCTACACATACAGAGACGACACCCACCGTTTGATCTCAGCCTGCTTGGCCTTCTGCTGGAGCACCTTGATGTCGAAGTGATCGGCGGTGTTACCCTTACCACTTCGGTTACCTCCACCTCCGCCGCCCCCACCCCCACCCACAACTTCGCCGTTCTCGCGGGCCTTCCCTGTCTGGTTGATCTGGTTCCCGGCCCGATTGCGCATGCTCCTGAGAGGGTTTCGGTATTAACGGTGGTGTCAGGGTAGACCGAGAGAGAGAGAGAGAAAGATACGCTTATTAGTGACAATCTCGAGTAGTAAGGGAGAGGTCGATCCTAATCGCTTGCTCTAATTAACTGGTGGTCATTTTATCTCTACAAACAGTTTAGTAGATGTAGTGTGGGTGAACTGTAAACAGTTGCGTTAAACAGACAATTAAATAAAGCAGAAAGCTTCTAATGTTGGAATAATATTATTAGAGTATAGATAAGGATACATGCAATGTAAATTAAGTGGTTTTTTAAAAATCCAGTCTAAATCGATGAATAAACTTTTTTCTTAACTTTTTCAAAATTAAAAAATTAAAATACTCACCCACTATGCATTAATGTTTATCATTAAAATATTAAATATATGACAATTGGTCTATGATGAATGTTTAAATTTCGTTATATGATATACGCAATAAAGATATATAATATAATAATGAATAAAACATAAATAAAACCGATTTATTAAACATAGGCGAGATATATGCGGAAATTCGTCCACAAGGGTCTATAGATTGTCTATAAACTGTTTAATACAGTCTATTTTTATGAGATAATTTATATAAATTATAGAATTTATAATTTTATTATTATGCGCGAGCTGCAATAATTAAGGTAAATAATTGCAAATATAAATATACACGTCACTTCAAATAATGTGGTTTTAAAAATAACACGTCAAGCATATAGCAGAAAACAAGGAAATACTAAATTACGCAAATCAGTGAATGAAATCATCTAAAAAACGCGCTCATATGATTTGAAAAACTGTTTAATAGGTGTACACAATTGAAAATACATATGATTTAATTGGACAAATCATATTTAATCAAATCATATTTAAACAAATCATATCGTAAATCAAGTCATATTGGACTACAATGAAGAGGTTAATAGGAGAAGAGTGAAATAGCCGCTTCGTTGATGTTATATTAATTGACGAGCCTAGTCATTGTAGAAGTTACCTCAATACAGAAGACGATTATAATGACAAATATTATGGTGGCCAAGAGAGGTCAAAATTAAATACTCTGTGTTTCTTGTAAAACACTGAGTTTTATCTAAATACATACAGTTTTATCCAAATAAACATGTGTTAGTCGAAAGACTCTGTGTTTTATCTAAATACGCATGTGTTTGTCAAAAGACTCCGTGTTTTATCTAAATACGCATGTGTTTCTCGAAAGACTGTATTTTATCTAAATACACAGAGTTTTATCTAAATACACAGAGTTTTGTCAAAAGACTCAGTGTTTTATCAAAAGACTCAGTGTTTAATCAAAATACTCATGCGTTTGTCAAAAGACTCAATGGTTTATTTAAATACACATATTCTCCAATAAATTTGTTGATTAGTATAAGTTTTAATAATTCAATATTTATTGTTGCTCGGTTATGCGCAACTTTCAATAAATTTGAAATATATTTAATTTTATCGTTCGTAATAGAAGGTAGAAATTTATTGTTAATTTAAAATTTTAAATATAATAAACATTGTACTGTTATTTTTGCAATTATTTTACTAAATAAGTATGTTTATTCTATTGCATATAGTGCACTATCTTAAAAATATCAATTACCGTTATTTTGAGAATAAAAGTATGACAATATTA
Organism: Coelogynopora nodosa; assembly: GCA_034780555.1. NCBI lineage: Eukaryota > Metazoa > Platyhelminthes > Proseriata > Coelogynoporidae > Coelogynopora > Coelogynopora nodosa. The sequence continues at coordinate 5,380 of JAUZND010028415.1, forward strand.
ATATGACTCTCATCGGTTATAGTTAAAAACCGATCCCAATTCCACAAAAAAATATGCCTATCTATGCAAAGTGCCAGAAAAAACCCGATGCCGATTCTACAAAAACTGACCTTTATGCCAAGTACATCATATAAAACTCGATGATGCCGATTCCAAATAATCCGGTGCTGATGCCGATAATTATATATTTTTAATTTATTTTAAGTAGTTATACTTCCATCAGACGTCAAAATAACTACAATTTTATAATTTCTGCAACTTTTATAATACAATTTACTCGGAAATGTACATTTTTTATAATAATTATAATATTTGTATTAAGCTTTTATGGAGTATAATATTGTGTACTATATAATAATTAAAATATACTATAAGTTTTTTCGATAAGTAATTCCGTTTGCCGGAATTATAAAACTGTAGTTATTTTGACGGCTGACGATAACAACAATGTAATATTAATTAAAAAAATATATTTATCGGCATCAGATTATTCGGAATCGGGCTTTATATCAGGTACTTCGCAAATGGCACCAGCGTCGGTTTTTGTAGAATCTGCATCGCGTTTTTCATAGGTACTTTGCATAAACATCGATTTTTTCTCAGGTAATTAGCATAGGTATCTTTTTTGTGTAATCCGGATCGGTTTTTAACTGTAACCGATGATGGTCATAATATTGTCATAATTTTATTCTCAAAATAGTAATTGATATTTTTCAGATATTCAGCGCACTAAATGAAGTAGAGTAAACATACATCTTTAGTAAAACATTAGTAAAAATAGTAGTACAATGTTTATTTTATTTATAAATTTAATTAACAATAAATTTCTACTTTAAACCATATGAACGATGAGATGAAATAAAATTCAAATTTGTTGAAAGTTACGCATAGCTGAGCAACAGTAAATATTGAATTATTAAAACAAAACTAATCAACAAATGTTTTGCAGAACATGTGTATTTAAATAAAACACTGAGTCTTTCAACAACACATGTGTATTTAGATAAAACTCTGTGTTTTCAGGCAATAAACAGTGTGTTTTACAAGAAACACAGAGTATTTAATTTTGACCTCTCTCGGCCACCATAGTATGTATCTATCATAGCGACTATAGTATCATCATATATATATATATAATTATGATTATACCGATTACTATGTAACACTAATATATTAATAAATCACTTAATGTCGAAATGTCTATTTTAAACCAGAATTAACATAAGCTTAGTTGTATAAAAACATGTTAATTATTCATATTTTAGAATTTAGCAAATAGATTGAATGATGGCAAAACAGGTAAATATGTACATATTAAAAAAGCAATGTGGTGCATTAACGAACATAATTTTGTGTAAGGAAAATTCTATATGTTTTATTAGTATTTGGATATATATTTTTTCAAATGATTAGTAATGTTAGATTATCGTAATGCAAACCTAATTACCAGTTTATATATATGTAACCTCTATAGTCAATAAAAAGGTGCAAAAGATAAACCAACGAAAAATAGAAGTGCATCATAAATTATCATAATATAAAGATTTTAATAACAAAATAATATGAATATTAATTAGTGTACATATATACTATACCATATTCTATAGGCTCTCTTTCAGATATTAAGTGGCAATTTTAGGAACAATTATTGCCCAGTGGGTATTGCTTAGTATAATAATAAACACTATTGTGTCGTAATTTTTATTATATATATTAACACATATACTTAATAAGAAGGATTCTTTATAAATGTAGTTTTTTTATTTTTACAATTTAATTTAAATATACAAAACATTGTATATTTGTACTTAATTCCAAACCAAATCAAACCAAAAAAATTAATAACATATTACATAATCACTATAGTATTCTGAAAACCTTGATGACAAATGCGTATCATTTTATGGAAACTAATTCTGTCAGAATTATCAATGATCAGACGTTTTAAAAAGTATTACACGAAGGGACCTGCACGTAAAAAATAAAAATATGATATGACATTCAAGACCTGTAACAATTTCTATATAGGAGAAACTGACAAAATCCTTTATACTGAACAATTAATTACACGACGTAACTTAAATACAAACATATTTAGACATGGAACAATTCAATATTTCAGCTCATAAAGAATTCCACATATTATGCTAAATGATAACAGGGAAGGTTGGAGCAAAGAAGGCCATAGGAGATTTTTACACGAACTTTATCAGTAAGAATAGTTAGCAAATTATGTCTACCCTTATTAAAAAAGTATCATTGTTATGTAAAATTTCCAACAAAATCATTTTCCACCGCATTAGTATGATTACGTAATGCGACAAAACGTTTGCGTAGCCTAATATTACATCATCGCAACATTGTGATTTTTGTTTTATTAAAAATATTAAATCTTAGATGAGGTAACAATCTACACCATTTGAGACAATAACATGAATCGTACACATAAATATAAAAAATTTACATTATAAATTATTTAAAATGTTTAGCAAACGACATAAAAATAATTACTTTGGTAAAAAAGAGAATATACGTTGAAACGCACAAGTTGCTTTGCTTTTAGAAAATTGAAGAAATAAAATAAAGCGCGTTAGTGTAAACATATTTTACACCTATTTTCAGCGTATTTCCTAAGATATGTTGTTATTTTAATGAAAAAAAATAAAATGCCAACCAGCATAATAAGAAAGGGACAATTTAATATTAAATCTTAATAAACCAAACATTATATAATATAGCACAAACATTCCCGAAAAATGATTAATTTGAAAGATAATATCTATTAAAAAATTAAAATAAATGAATGAAATATTACAAAGTTAATTCCTGTCAAAATTGAAAAATAACAGGGGAAACTAATCGAGACAAATTTAATCAATTCTCTTGAACAGACGCATAAAATTTAGGTACATTATGTTAATATTCTCTGCCTGCATAATAAGCATGCTCCAATAGTCTTCAATATATTGTAGTTCAGTATAGTTTCCATCTACCATTTTAATGTATATTATGTAAGGATATCGATTAGTAGTTACTACTTTATCGAGTAGTTATATCAGCCTGTTATGTTAAACACGAAAGATTTTGAATTATACCAATGTATATTCCTTATTATTGATAACACTGCAATGAGTTGTCTAACATCGTGCGTAAGAACAATCGCCTGACCCAGATATTATGATATTCTTAGTGTTAATATTACCACTATAAATTACGGTAAAAAGCAACATGCATTTCTTGAAAAATGTTAGCGGCGGCTAAAAAATAAATATTGAACAGTAAATACCTACGCTACATAACATGTCTATATTAGAAGCGAGTGTATAAATTAATATTGCATTAAATTATCTTAAAAAATAATTTAAAAACCCTCTAATAGACGTCCAGTAACTATTTAAAGAAAAATACGCATTACAACTACGGCCTAGAATTCGTTCTAGATTTCTCAGTCAGGAACTAAGAGATAGCCTTTGCTGATTTAAGTGCGAGGTGGTATTAATTGGCATTATAGTAATAATGTAGTTAAGATAAAAGGGACCCTTCCGACACACAGCGTGCAGTCGTCAATGAAATAATCATCAGTCAGACAAGAGAAGAGCATACAGGCAGGTTTGTAGAAAAGCAGTGCATTTTCAGTAGTAGTATAATAAACAATAGAATAATATAACTGAGTTATGTAAGTAATTTAGGAATATCCCACCTTTTCTTGAGTTGTCTGAAATAAAATATAGTATGTATATATACGAGTAGGTTACATTTGTATAAGTAGAAACAAAGACAGTCGGAGAAGTTATGCCAATATTCTGTCATGCCTATTATTATGCAATTTAATATTTCAAAAAGTACAGAATAAATATACAGCAAAAGTAAACAAAAAGGCAGAAAAGCATCGAAATGTAATGGAAAGAACACCAATTTCATAAGAATTTCTTTTTAACATGTAGTTTTGTACATATAAGTCACGAGACAATTTAACTTTTTATTTAAAAAAAAAGTATTATTACAAATCTATCATTTAAAAAAAATACATCAAACTATATTTTAGGCATTCAGTGAATGATAGCATATAGTCACAATACTAACACATACAATACTTAAAGGAACAATTTATGAATTATGATAAAAATGTGTTTAAATTGGTTCAATTAAAATCGATAAAATAGGTTATTAATAAATTGTGGACGATTATTACATTATCAAAACTCAATCATAATTAAATTAATTCACCTTTTTATCTTTTATATTTATAGACAGGTGCAAATTTTGACTAAAAAAATATAAAGTTAACAAAAACAGATTATTGCTGAAAACTTTAAATATTATCACATTCTTTTTAGTGTAAAATATTAATCACAGCTGAGCATTTTGATACCAAGTATAATATTAAAATACAATAATAATAAAATCTACCCTTTGTCTAGCAACGTACACAAAACATCTATAGATAGTTGAGCAGAAAACAGTTCACCTATAAACTAAACCAAAATATTGCATTATTGATATATAGTAAAATGCAGCATAGCCATGTAAGAAGCACCAAGGTGGTCAATTTGGCCCATCGCTGTTTAATCATTTACGACTCAAATTTTGGAATGGATATCATTCAGACATAATATATAGTACCTATCAAATTCTTGATTTACCATATTATATTTTTGTAGGATATAAGGGAGAACACGACGATGTAATACATGATTTAAAATATGATAAAAATATACTTTTTAGTCATTTTAAAATTTGATAAAAATATACTTTTTAGTCATTTGAAAATATGTGTCTATCAAAAAAGCATATTATAATCTTCTAGACAAAAACTTTTATTGATCGCTACATCCTCGCAAAATGTTATAAATGATTAAAAAAACTAAAAAAGAAAGTTAATCTTTATTTTTTCCTTTTATAGTAACACAATTTTGTAGCTAAATAGACAGTTGATGCTTCTAACGAGAGATCACAGCGCTAAGGCAGAGACGACCGGCCACAACAGTCCTTCCTACCTCCTCTCCATACGCATCTGGTGTTGTGTCGATAGGAGGGAGCGTGTAGGACCAATTGTAGGCTGCTCCACACTCATCATTCGGGTCTTGTTCGACTCACTGAAAATAGACGGACGAGGATCTTTAATACAGCCAATGTACTGGGGAAGTGTTAGGATAATGGGGTCGGGGAAGTCATGTACGTAGTTGGGGAGTGTGTCTTCAGGACGATGAGGTGTAGAGGAGGTGAGTTTGACCGCGAGAATTTGAACTGTGACCAACTTTGTGGGTATCATTTTCGAAAATTTGGTATAATTCGAATAAAGTCCAATTTATTAAACAAATAAATTAATAAATATAAACAACTTAACAGGGTGTCTACATCTAAAGAGAAAAAAATCACGTATATATTCACAAAAATATTAATAAATATTTATTTTACAAAAAAATTATAAAAATATAGTTAAATATTAAACACAGGTAAAACAGGCCCCAACTACCACTAACTCACTTTATGAGGTAGATGATGGCGTTCTTCTTCTCTTCACCCTTGAGTCCGCGCACCTTGTGCATCATGTCGGGCGAAATGAGGCCCCCCTCCGCGTTGGCAAGCGCCTCCAACTCCTCTTCGGCCTCGGTGTCCGGAACACTGGCAGCAAACTGGCGCATGAAGCTGTCCCGGATTCGGGGGAGCAGGAAGTCCGACAGGAGGCGGGCTAGCTTGATCATCTGGGGACGATTTCTGTGTGGCGGGATTTGTTTTCAGGTATTTTTTAATGTTATATTACTGACGTGAGATATTTCGTTCTATAAATTTGAACCTTTTTCTGTGAGAAGGACACACTCCACTCTCATTAAATAATATAAGTAATAATATAGCAGTCACTACAATAACTGAAAGTAATATTGGATAAAACACAAAAATAGAAGTAGTGAAAATAATACATATTACGTAATTCACATCTACAATTTCATTTAAAAATTGTAAATTATGAAGATATTTAAAATCAATACGAAAAATCCAGACAAATATATAACAGGAGCGCACCCATGAATTTTTTTGAGGGGGGTACAATTTATCAGGGCCCCGTTTTTCTTTTGAGGTGTTCCAAGAATAATAGTATACCATTTTTTAATTTTTGCTAATTGAATAAATAATTATACATACTTAGTAAAAAGTGTCTCCTAGTCACAACTTCATGTACACAAGTTTTTTTGACGATATTTACTCTGCTTTATAATTCTTATGTTTCAAAATAATAATAAATCATTTCATATTCACGAACTGAATGATGTATATTTATTGCATAATAGTTTCAATGATTACATATTAGTAGATTGTATGATACATGACTCATGATAATCTGATAGGTATGTTTGAAATAACCACAGAAGCTAGGGGCTCTCCCATAACGTAGAGGGCCCTCTGAAAATTTCTGGGGGGGTACGTACCCCCTATACCCCCCCCCCCTCTGGGTACGCGACTGTATAATACATAAAATAAATAAATTATATGTTATGGCGAAATATAAATTAACGTTAATATATTCAGACAACTCACGGGAACTTTTCAAAAATTCGCAGCCGCATTGGCAGCTTCTGCTGTGTTTCTGCGCTCATTTCCCGAAGCTTCAACTAGAAAAGGAATCCAACGGAGCAATGTTATTGCCCCACAAAAGAATCAACCCCAATTTTAAAAAGAATGTTATATATAATATATTTATAAAATTAGACGGAAATAAAATTGTTCAATCAGGAGGAAATGCATTGATGCAGATTAATAGTGATCACTATAAAAACACAATATGGAAACTATTTCTGAGCTCGACAACTGTGCCGACTACATCACACACTGACTATTCAAAACAATCTATAGCGACCCGGTTGAGTAGGCAGACATAATATAAAGTCTAGACCACAGGCGAACCTTCTGAAGTGGGGTAAGGGACCATTTCAATAACCTCTGTCTTTTCATAATTCTTGAAGTTTTTTTTAATTATTATTTTTTTGTGTGATAGATTCGCTGGGTTTCAGAGGTAGCTAGTCGCGAACATGGGCTCGTAAGTAGCTAAATTGTTAAACATGGGTATACAAAAATACTGCTATATCTTACATTTACCTATTATTTAGTTATACTAACTAAAATTAATTTTAACATTCCAGCTATTTATACCCAAATTTGTTAGAAATTCACCTTATTTAAGTTTTGTTTTAATCATTTTTATAGTCACAAAAATGGTTTTCTTTGCTTGTTTCTATGACTATGGTGAAAATGTTTGTCATCCAGAATTATTTTTTCCCTGTTTTAATATTAGTTGATACTTCTTTTTTTAAATAAAATTCACAAAGAAAGCTAAATATATTTACTTGTTCGAATACGGTCCAGACTATTCTACAAGATTAAATAAATTTTCTAGACATTTTTTATTTGTCTGAAAATAAAACAAATATATTAATGTTTACAAAACAATATATTATAAGAAAATGTATTATCTGATTCAAATAAAAAATGATAGTTTGTAGTATAAATTATATAACATACATTTTATAGAAAAATGTATTGTGATATTTAATTAAATATTTTTATTGTTTATGGGAAATAAGTAACATCGTTAAATGTTATTATTATGAATAACTAAAAAGTAAAATAACTTAATTAACATTGATTAACTTAAAGACCTGTTAAGAGGTACCCAAATTTAAAAAACAACAGAAGTTTGTTAATTATAATAATTCTCGAAATATGAACATGTACAAGACTAAAAATATGATTTTATCATATAGATCTTCTAAATAAATAACTATGGACTAAAAAATTGTTAAGCAAAAGCAATGAAAAAGTAATTTAAAAGCTCTAAATTACTATAAGCAATGAGCGTACTATGAAACAGAATAGTCAAAGAAGTAAGGTCAGTGTATAAACGAGGAGCGAATGAGGAACGGGTTATAAGGTCTATTTTATGCACAGAACTGGAACTATGCACATATATAATATTTCTTTATAGTAATATACGCTATTAATAATTTTTAAAAAAACAGTTTGACATGAACGTTAAATAGGATGTCATTACTGTGAGCTGCCATAATGAGCTATTAACTATACTGTTAATTTAGCAACGCTAGCATGTTGTCATGTTGACTAGATTAATAGAATTAGGAATAGCTCTTAGGAAGATCCTGAAGAACTTCTTTTTATACCGAAGTAATAAGAACACGGACTCAATGTTTAATTAACACTAGAGGTGGCTCGATACCACGCGGTGAAGGTAGAAATCTAACCGCTATATAATTTTTTTTCACTATCAGAAATTATCTTTGAAGTACTGAATACATAATAAAGATAAAATATGTACTTAATACTAAGAATCAACAATAAGTTTGCTCCTAAAATATATTATATAAAACTTGTTGTCTTTAATATTGTCCGCTATCAATGAATTTCATTCAATAAAACAAATTGAAAAAATATAAAATATTACTGCCCTATCTTAAAATATTTTTATTTCAAAGCGCTATTTAAAGCGGTTCAGACGTAACTTAGCAGCGTCTGATGACGCAGGCATTCCACCTCACTTGCGTCTGCACCTGCCAGACACCGAATCGTCTATAGGCAATACGAAACAACTATGTGGTTACTGGCAGTAACATTATATATTATACATATAAATAGGTCAAATTCTGCGCGCATATAGGAAACATTTAAGACATGTATCAACAAACTCTGAATATATAGGATATACGATGATCTAAAATGTTTGAGCTATTCGCTTACCATTTAAAGTCAGAGATGATGAAGAGGACGTAAGGAAGGAAAACATGTCCGCAAAGATTGCGTTTTATAATAAAAAAAACTTTAATTTATACTGCTATATATTAATTGGATTTTTTCCCCAAAAACTATAATAGTTAATTATAATTTAAATTAGTTATAAATAATATTATAATTAATATATAATTATATTATTATATAATTATTATTATTAATTATTATTATTTATTAATATATAAGTATTATATAATATATATTATAATTAATATATAATTAATTATAATTAATTAGTTTAAACAATATAGGCTATATATTATAATATATAGTAGTAAACAGCTATACAATGAACAAAACAACTAAAAGTATAATAAATGAGTTATTGAGACAACAATATTTTCCTTATAATTTTATACATTTTTCATTTATCAAGAAGAAATAGTGAAATAGATATTGGGTATGTCGGTATGCCGACTAATTCCTCATAGTGCTAAAGTTACACAAAAATGATAAAGTTACAAGCAGAAATAGATCAAAATAGCTTCAAATATCTTATACAAGAGAAGACCTTACATATTGATCAGATATTATTATCACTACGAATAAAAAAATACAAACGCAAAACAAGATGACTATAAAAATCTAAATAATTGATTAAACTGTTAATTATAAAGAAAAAAAAACCTTATTTATAAATTTCAAAACGGTTTCTGAGTTTTTGAATCTTGTAATTAGACAGTTGGAGTATCCCATCCTTAAAAGTTTTGTATAAAAGGTCTATTTTAAACTTAATAATTATATGAAATAATTTTCAAACAAGATAACTATTAGTTGTTAACATGCGATCGAATATAATATTCGAAGTATAGACGGGAAACATGACATTTTGAAATAACAAATAGAGAAATTATTAGTTTACAACTTAACATTGTTCTCCATAGTCGAACATCTTGAAAAAATAAGTTAAACGATTATTTAGTCCTTGATCCTTATATTGTACATAATAATAATATATATAAATGCTAAAATGCAACAAGCAGGGAATAGCAAGAGACAAGTGTTATTGGTTACAAATAGTGGTGAAAGAGGAACAAGCACAAGTGTGATACTACTATATATTATCAGTAAGTAGTATTAATGTCAGAATATAATATACAAAAGGAACAAGCAAATATAATTATATCTTATCATAATATATATAGGTATAGAATTGACGTAAAAATATAAAGGGAATAGGTTTGGTTTTACTTGTTTGAGCTTTTTAATATCTTCATCCAACTCGAGATTGTCCAAAATAACGGCAACAAACAAGCTGAGTACAATCTAAAATATTCAAAATGTTTACATTTACCAAATCTATTAAAAGAAAGCCTATAACAATAATATGAATATGTTAACGAATTTATTATTGGCAATTAATAATTCATTAAAAAGATATTTAAACCATTAATGTAATATAATAACTATTAAATATACTATAGGTAGTCTATAAATAAAATTACATTTATTGAATCAAATATATTAATAAAAAAAATTCTTCCAATATTATATTCATTATGAAAAATTCATTTTGTTCTGTAATTTTTTTTAGCCTTATATGTGGTAATACAAACCTTAATAACACAAATGTCATTTCTGAGAGTTAATTAGAATTAATCAAGATACATAAAGTACGTGGTATAACATAAAAATATTAAAAAGTGAAAAATAGTTAATTCAAATAAAAGTAATTGGATGCAGTGAAATACTTATTTTTGGATAAAAAATTTAAACAGTTTGTTAGCCTTATTAGGATACAATAACATATACTTATATATAAAACAATATGCGTTAGCTACGTATTAAGCATCATAAATTTACATAACATAACATTATTATAATACTATAATTAAAATGATATATATTATATTAATATATTTCTCTACATTTTCTCTACAAATTAAAAAATCCCTTCAAATTATATTAATTGTTTCAAAATAATTAGTGAAACTATAATAACAATTTAAAAATGGTGTAATTAAAATATTGTTGAACATTAAAAAAAACAAAAAAACTGCTAATTGAAATAAATTGTACAAAAAAAGTGTAATTGTGTCCTATATGCTTTTTACAAAGAGGATGAACATATTTATTTTACTAGAGGACAACGGCCGCGACAGTTAATTAAATCAGGGCGTAAAAAGTGTGAATACGGTATATTTTAAAATATAGGAATTAATGAACACCATATTATTATAGCAAAATATATAAACCTATTACATGTAAACTTACTATGAGTAGAACTATTAATTCAAAAAATTTCAAGAAAACAACATACATAATTCACTCGGGCCAATATGTTTCAAAGAATAATAATTAATCAAGTTCTATAGGTTAGCACACACCATCACGAGACGCTGAATTATTTGTAAAAATGATTTATATTTCTGTTATGAACCTTACAATGTGGAAGTAAATGCAAGAGTTCGGTAAACATGCCAAATGCTGCAGTTAAAAGCTAGAAGCAGTAAAGAATTCGGATCTGAATAAAAACCATGCGTAAAAACTGTGTGTAATGAAATACCAAGCGCATTCAATGCATGATAGCCGGCTAAAAGTGTTAATTTATGGCCGTATAGCACGTAACATAATATTATAGAAAAAGTGTCCTATCATTTAAATACAGAAGCATATTTCGAGTATAGTAGTATATAGGTCTACTATTTAAAAACAGAATAAATGTGTCGAGCAAAATATGCCTCATTACAGGCACAAAGTTAAAATGATTAATTATATTATTGTACACAATCAAGTTTGTTTATCTCGCGTGAATCGTGAAAGATAACTATACAAACTGATAAAAGGATGATAAAAAAAGGTGTACTGTAGGCAATTATCTATAGACATAGTAAACAATAGCGAGCGGGGCACCATACCAACCAAAACCACACTAAGCAGATCCGCCGCCTGAAACAAAAGTATAGATCGGTTTGAAACACTAAAAGGTGTTGTATATAACATGAACATGAAGTAGACAATTTCCTTCGTAAACAAAAGCAAATAAAGATAATGACCACACCTATAATGTAATGAGAAACATTGTGACTGAAAAAATATATTAATTCACTGGTAGCTGATGTGAAGGTGTTCTATCTTACCAAACTGTACTCAACAAGAACACCAATTAACAGTACTGTATAGATTTCAGCGAACAGTTTCGTCGCTCAATGGGACTTATCGATTAAACCCGTTTATCGATTAAATATTATTGACCAATTCGATCTCAACTGATTTATCATAAGCGACTTGGTTGTTCAGTATATATTATACAATATATTGCATTTTATTTATTGGAATACACCCTATAATATGGTTGTCGATTGCTCGACTTCCAGAGATATAGGCTATAACAGAGGAATTGGCCTCATTTTTAGGTCATCGAATTAGTAGTCACAAGCTTTTTAAACATTCCTTCATTATAAGTTTATCTAAGTCTAATAATATCATTATCTAATTATAATAATAAATATTATGAACACAATTATAATGATACACATAGTATACATAGAATATATATATAGTAATATATAGTATGATCATAACACAATCTATAATCACTCCAGAAGCATGTTTGCTACACAACGTATAGTCGGTATTGAAAATGACGATGTAAGTATTAAATATAATTTGGTTTGATGAAACTATTGAGTTATAAAGTTAAAATACACATTTTGAAGGAAGGAACACGTTTCTTTTTCTCGTGCTTTTCATGTAGTACATAATGAATATTTTAGAAACATAGAAATTCATTGTTTTGACATTTGATTGTAACCTCGATATCGCGGTTAAAATGTTACATATTTTAGATTAATTGAAGCAAGAAGCTACCTAAATAAATAATATAATTATTTTGAAAACAATACCAACGATAAACAACTATACAGACATGGACAACATCAAAATACTATAATAATACCATACTATTTTCAAAATACACACATATCTACTCTACAATAGAGTCTAACGAATAACAATGACAACTGCGGGTAATTAATCAGGACCATACCGAGGGGCTTACTCAAGGTATACAGAGTGGGTATACAACAGAACTATCGCCCAACACACAGGTTCTCACCAGAGTGACGAAGAGGTGGTAGAAGATGAAATAAATGGCGATTCCAATCACGACGGCCACATTATCGATCACATCCATTGTGTCATGCATGACCGAGACCCAACCCTTCTGCGTCAGTATTTGGAACATTGACATGAAGGCCTGTCATCGTGAGTGATGTTGTCATGGTGTTTAGTGGGAAAAGCAAAGGGACCAATGTAGGAGGGAACCGACGAGGATGCGGCGGGGTAAGGGGGGGGGGGGCAGAGAAGCGATAGTCGTTTCGCCATTGTGGTTTTGAAAACGGCTAAATTAAATAATGTATAGATTATAAATTGATAATCAAAACTGACAAAGGACGTGGTACATGTTGACAATTTTATCACATACTTTTAACCAGTTAAGAGCTTCGAGAAAAGCCGTCCTTAAATTGTCGTGTTTTTTCTACCAATTACCCCACTATATAAACAATATAGCCATAGTGTTTTTGCTTTCACTAGATAAGGTGATGTAAAGTAAGAGTTTACTGCTTTTGCTTCCATCGTGAGTGAGTACGACATTTCAATCGACAATATGTTATATACAAAATTAAACAACAGAATGAAAAAATAAATGTCTTATTTATTTTTAAATGTCCTTTAAACTCATACCCCATATTCTTTTTGAAAGTTTCTGTCGGCATAATCAAAATACTATCTTAATAGGTAAAAAACTGACTGTGATTTTAAAGCTTTTGCTTCCACGATCTAAACGTTGTTATATGCATTCACATCGGCAAATACTAAAATAAATCAATCCAGTCCAGTTGAGTAAACTTATGCAAGCAAAGAAGGAAGCGCATGCATACTCATGGCAGCAGAAAAAAGAAAGGCCAATTCAATGCAGTGCAAAATGTCGAACGAAGCCAAACAGGGGTAGAGATCTCCAAAGTTTCAAGGCGAACCGAGCACTGTTTATTTGGGGAGGGGGTATTGGAGGAGCGAGAAGAATAAAATGAAAGGAGAAAGCGAGGGGGGGGGGGCACTTACCGAATTAAAAAATAAATGAAGAAGAGTGAGATAGAGAAGGATAAAGATCATGTAAAATTGAAGGATCCAACTGGTATCAGCAGATTCAACAGCTGTGATTGTATCATCGATAATTTCTATCCAAGCCTCTTCAGTGAGGTAAGTAAATATTTGCTGTATCGCCTGCAATGACAGTGATTAGTGTATCTAAGTGTGAATAAAAAGTCGTCTATCTTGTAGTAGTTTAAATGTATTGAAGATAAAATATGATAATCTTTTTTTCTTCAAAACTTTGCAACGCGACTCATTAATTGCAACATAAATTATATATTTAAAAAAAAATTAGAGCGTAAATAATTTTTGGCGTTTTAATATTTGCAAAAGAAAAAGTCATATTCTATATTTATGAATCGAGTGCTGTTTATAAAATATAATTCGTTTTAATAAAAATGCACAAAATGTAAAATATAAAAAAACATAAAATGCCAATGACAACGTCACAGTGGTACATCGGTATCCTTTCATATTGAAAATATCGCTTTAGCAGTTTGTGGTTCTCAGACTTTACCTTCCCTACAACTAATGGAACAAGAGATATGTTGACTGTAGATTATATTGCATGTGTAATTATGTAAAGATTAGGTTACACTGTAATAATGCTTTAAAGGTGTAGTTTATCACCAAATACCGCTCTATAAAGCTTACACCTACACATTATGACAACTATAGAGCAAGCCAAATCAGGGACTACTGTATTAGGGACTACCCTAATACAGTAGTCCCTGGACAAACACAGGAACTAAAAAATATAATAATAAAATATTAAATTAATCTCATAAAATATGACTTCGAAAAAAGTAAAAACCAGCATAATAATAAGTAGCGTTGAGCTTGATAAGAAAAAAAACAATTCGATATTTCCACCCCAAACTGGTAACAAAAAATGATCAATACTAAAAATACCGTTACGTTAAATGTATATTGGGACTGGACGAGATTGTCTTGTAACAAATTAAGTAAATGTAATGAGTTATATTTTGAGGTATTCTAAAAAATACTATGTGAAAGATCTAACATTAACTAAAGTTTTAATTGATTACTGTTTTATGACATTTTTTTTGTAATACACACTTTTTAAATCATTTTACAACATATTACATCATTATTAACATGAAAACATGCACGAATGTATTAAACATAGACTATTTAATGACTATCCATTATCATGGTCTATACCTTGTGTATTTACTAATTTTATCATTTACAGTTAAATTTTCCGTGTCTATATTATATATAGAAAAACAATTAGAAAAACCGTCCAAGGAATGTGAAGCACAACCATCACAAGTGGCCAAATTTTCAATTATATAGGACATGTTTCTTGGTTCTCTAGAATCCGGTGGCAAACTTGTTTGAGTCTGTAATGAATCTAGTCGGTTATCATCAGGTCGAGACAAACCTATTCTCATTATTGTAGATACTGTGGATGATACCATTCTCACTATATTTTATGCTAACTTTAACATGAACACATTTCTTAATCACATGAATTCCAGACAATTCAACAAAAAATTCACTTTGAAATTGGAAAAAAACAAACCTATTGCCTTTAGTGATAATATGATAATTAACCATGATCTCAACAACATGTCTACTTCTGTTTATATAATATAGATACTTACCCTAAACTTCTTAACTATAATAAATGTAATTCTCCACAATGCTTATAGAATACCATCCTCCTGGAATTGTTTCAATCTTGATATTAATTATTTACTCAATATTTGGAAACTCAAATGTTGTCCTAAATTTGTGATTTAAAAAAATTTAATTAATAAATTCATCTCTATAGTAAAATGTCTCATCAATCTCCCTCTATAGTAATCTTTGTTATTATTTTGCATACATTCAACTGCCAAAGCTCCTGAAACAACTGCTTAAAAGAACCTCTTCCAATGTTAAAGTTGTCTTGTCCAATATGAAGAGGGATCAACTTTGTTCCAACAAAGATTCATCTTCTAAGATACTAAAATTTCTGGTTATTTACAAATACACGTGTCCTGTATTTGCAGAAACCTTCTTCTTCTTCAATTCCTAAGTGAATTTTATGTTGAGTTGCCTGGAGTTAATATTGTGATCAAGAAATCTGTTAATGTTAAAGCTAGCAGGATTAATGAAAAGGGTGTCACCCACATATCGACAAATAAACAGAAAGTTTCTCTCTGGTAATCTACAAATGCACATGACGTACTGTTGAAGACCTTACATATATTGATCGAACACAACTCGGTGCACTAACGAACAGGTCCTATAAGAGACTATTTGCCACTTGTGATGGTAATTGTTGTACTATATTATAATATTCACGGAAAATCATAACTTTCCCCATAAAAGCTAACGTTCCTTCCCTTAATGCCCGGTTCTTCCTTTATCCTAAAAGTTTTCAGTTTCCTAAAATATGACAGTTTTCTCCACTGTAAGGCTTTTCATTGTTATTTATTTTAATTCGATTTGTAGTTTCACTTGATTGTCTGCATTTATTAATACGTTTTGTTTGCTATTTACTTTTGTTTATGAGAATGGTTAAAATTTTACCGAAACATGTTAAAAATATAGGTTTTGGAATGTATAAAAATTTCTTCATTTTCTTATTTCTCCTAATTATTTTTAACGATATTTCTAATACTTGAAAATCAAAATATATAAATTAATAAGACTTGAAGTATAACAATCGAGGCAGTTTGTGGTAAAATAAAAAAAACAGTATTGTTAACAAATTTACTATATTCAATATCTTAAATAATTGATAACGATACGATTTTTTAAATGTAATGAAGAAAAAGTTGCCAAATAACACTATAACTAATAAAAAAGTAATTTTTAAACATTACATTTTAGTTGTTATAAAATAGCTTGTAAAACTTGCGTTTGATGAAGTATTTTAAAAATAAATTGGCTTATATAATACTTTAGGAATACATGCCTGAGTTTTTTTAGAAAAAATATATAATTTAAAAAAATCGATTGAAGTCGGTCAATCTCGATATTATATGGTAGGTACGTGGTACGTCCCGATCAATATTCACACGACGGTGGTCGACTGTTTTAAATTTGTGGCACGATTAATTCCCCCAACCGGCGAATAGCGGTGATTTATAAAACAAACCAAAAATAAAATAAAATTTAAAGCGAGTAGCAATCTTGTCTGTTAAAAAACTTTAAATCTAAAAACGACCACATAGTTTATACAGATACAATTTAGTAGATTACAATTGAATACACCAACCCAAATGGCGTCATATGCGGAACCGGCTTACCATTGGAAAGGTGGAGAACCGCTCGAATTTCTGCTGGAACTCCTGAACGTAGCAGAAGAGTTGAAGACTGACCGTCGAGGTGATCACAAGGAGACACATTGTGAACAGAATGAGAGAGCCCAACTTTTTACCAGGACCAAATATCTGCAAGTGACGAAATTAAGCGAGTGATACACTAATTTATTTTTTGACAAACCCCTTTTCGCGGTCTTCTTTAGTATAAACATTAACAATAGCGAGCTAAACGTTTCTATATAATAGAACAAACACATCTCTGGTGAAATAATTATTGTAAATTTTTTATTAATCGTTTCCTCTTTTTTAGTTTCCCTCGGCTGTTTTATCACTTGTTATTAAAAATTTCTAATAATATTATTCGTTTTTTCGCAAACTCTCGTGTGATTTAAAGAATTTATTAAATTAATTATATTTTGTGGAATAATTAAATACGAAACATTTTTGACAATAAAACAACCCACATGTTCAGAACAACTATGAGAAAAATGATAAAATTCAAGCATAAAATAAACCAACCTTAAAACAGAAATCTTCCAGCATCGGTGAAGCCTTGATTAACCGCACAATTCGAAGAACCTTCAAAAGCCACACAATACAAACAATTGGTATATTATAATATAGAGTTGAATATTGACCGAAATAGTAAAAACTATAAGTATATATTCTTTATAAAATAAAGTTTCTATTTATTACTCATTACAGACAATACGCAGTTGAAAACACCATGAGAAAAGAAGAAAAAAATTACCGAAATATTTTCAGATTATATCATACAAATATTTGAAGACATCCTAAAGTTATGACTAGCGCATTAGATACAAACAGGTCACACAATAAACATAGATGGGAATTTAGAAAAAGGGCGATTCCGGAAGACTATCAATGGGGGCGCCCGAACAGTGTATCAACGTGGGC
>JAUZND010028426.1:0-23471 GCA_034780555.1 Coelogynopora nodosa
CTGAAAACATTGTTAATATACATAGGTACTGACTTTCATTATATACATATTGTGCTTTTATTAAGTGCATGTTAGTTAGGGTATTACTTATTATTATTATTGTTTTATGACTCCGATTCCCATTTTTCTTAATAATATTATATGACAAAACAGTAGTCTAATTCTTTTCTTTATTTATATTCCCAAAAACATGGTGCCTATAATAATTTGTATAATATAATTTATAATGTAAAATAATTGTTGAATACAACTTATGAAAAAACACTAACTAACATTCAATATACATAATTATGAAGATAACATTAACTTAATTCTTATTTTGATTTTGAAAAGGGGTGGGGGGGCTCCGTAAGAAAACGACCCCCCTCTGGTAAATCCTGGCGGCGCCCCTGCTACGTATTTATAATGTTATATTAATATATTTTGCAATTTAAAATATAACGTTTATATTAAAAATATAATTTAGCAATATATAGATCAAGCACTTTTTATTATCACCACAGTAATATATACGTAGATCTTCACCAATTGAAAGAACGCATATAGAGCCCTAGTTATTTTTAACAATGGATAGAATGATCTAGACAGAAATTCTCGATATATAATATATAGCTAAATGCATTTGAAAATGAATTCTCTCAATTTTGTGAGCATTACATATCAAGCGATGCACGAAGGTACAAAGAAATTTCACGCAATGCGAGGATCGTCATAATCCTGAAATAGTCTGCCGACGGCCCGCCTTAATATTTTAGAATAAGTTTTTTAAAGTATATAGTACTGTAATTTCATTTTGTTAAAAAATAAGTCACTCAAACACATTGTAGTAAATTTTATACCAATATCTATACACAAATGAATAATTTTTCCGTACGTCCCGATGCCTATTGCGTGGACTTTCATATATCTTTCATGTTTAATATTAACAGTGTCTATTAAACAATAATTAAGTTTATATCAGCTGATAGTGTAATAGGTAGATGTAACTTTTTATTTTAGACATATTGTATCTAGTCGAAAAAAAACATATAAATATTTAAAAGTTTACTTAAAAAGACTGAATGACATAATAAATAAGTACTAGAATAAAATTAATTTTAACGGTCAATTTTACAGGGTTGATTTTATTTATACTTTTATTGTATTGAATTAGAGATATACGAAAACATTATTTGAAATAACCCGTTCAAATAAAAAGTTCCAAAACTTTCCGATATTAAAAACATAGCAGTCATAATCAAAATGTTGTCAACTATGTGATTGTCTACGTTGCTATGATTGAATACTATATACAGTATTACAATATGCAACAAATATATTCAGATGGGAATTTCAATTTACTTGCTTAATTACCCCCAGTTTTTAAATAACGCATATTATGTTTATGTGTATATTACTATCAGTAGTATAATTGTGAATAAGTATATTTATCGTATATATAGTATATTTTCTGTTTCTCTAATAATATATGTAATTTTGCTTGTTGAGTATCTATTTCTAATAGAGGAGGAATGTTACAATGTTACTAGCATTGTTTTACTGTATTAATATTATTCTAGAATTCTCTCATATGTACACGTCAGTGTTAGTTTCACTTCCTTACTTATTACCTAATAAACTATTGTGCTGACGTGCAATGGTATACTTAATGACTTCTTACTTTAATACGTTATAACGACGCAACATAAAGATTACTTAAAAAGGAAGAATATGTGAAAAATGATATAATAATATTTTCAGATAAAAACGATAGAGTTGACCGGTGTCTACATTAATCTCTTGTGTAAAAGTAAATGACTAGATAAATTGTATACATAATTTTGTGAAAAAATATGAGTTGCGACAACATAAAATAAAACGATACACAAACGAATTATGTTTAAAAAATATTCTACAATTATTGAAGAATTACGTACAGAAATAAATAAATATCTGATATAAAAGAAAATATCACACATGGAGTGTACCTTGGGTTAAAATCTGTCCCCTTGCAAGTGACACATTATATCTATATAGTTACAGTTATGGTAATCACAAAATGGAGAGTGACTAAATTACAACAGTATAAGTGTATAAACAAATATAATGTATCGAATGGATACAAAAGAACAGTGTTGACTTTTTGTTGCAGAGGAAGTAGGATAAAATAAGATATATCTCAAACGAAAGAAATCAGCAGAAGAAAAAACGGCATGTGCAAATTAACTATCTCAATAATATAATTGTTTAAATATGAACTATAAATTGAAAAGTACATGGAAAGGAGAATGACGGTATGGTCTCAATTGTGAGCAACGCAGCACTGTATAATGTAGGATAGAAATTTATGAATGTCGACAAAATAAAATATAGAGATTATCCGAATAATATATATCAGAAAATAAATTATTGTCATGGACATGAAATGCATGCGTATATGAAAAACACAGTACGCTTGGTGAATATTCAACAACAAATATTCTACAACAACAAAAATTAATTATTTTGTAAAAAGGGAAATTCGATCGAAAGAACATAAATACTTTCAACTAAAGAGATAAATGCTTCACTGAAGGTTTTAAATTAATACATAGCAAAAAGTAAAGAAAAATTGTTGAAAAGATTACAATCATTAAACGAATGTTTAAAGTTTCATATTATTTAACATATCGTTAATAAAATATCATTATTCTAAAAAGCTTTTCAGAAATGTCATATTTAAATATAGGCACATAATTACATATTAGCTACATTCATTAACCTAAATTAAAAACACCTGGAATCGATGGAAAATTGCAAAAAATTATTGTATAATTTGTAAATAACCCATAACATCGATTAAATAAGTGTAGAACAAGTCACACTATAAATAATGATTATTGATATGTATTATTGATATTTATTATTATTAATAATGATCCCAAATGGCCCACATTATTAACAGACAAAATAGTTATGTTTTTATTTTTAAGTATGACTTAATCACTACCACTTTCTCATTTTTAATTTTTACAGGCATATCTTGTTATTACTATTCCTTTTGTGAATAGCCAGGCTATTTTCAAAACAGTTTTAAGGGGAAAAAAATACATGGACATTTTGGTTGGCTTAAAATGTTTCCACCCAGAATATTCACATTTCTACAAAATACGTGAACAAAAAGTAATTCCAATGGACAACGAACAGCAGCTACTGTTACCTAAGATTCGGAAGATGACTAATACTATGACTAGTATATTAAACATGCTAAAATTTACAGAAAAAAGTATGGACTAAGTTCCAATACACGTTTCGAACGGAGAAAGACTTGCCAAAAGAGAACTATGCTGTTCAACTGATTATACATACATTTAGATGTGTATTAAAAAAAATCGTAGTACCAAAAGTTTTTAAAAGCGAAATGTATTGAAAAATCGATTTTTAATGATTTAACGATTTTTTGCTATGCAACGGTTAAACAAATAAGTGAGTGTATAAAAGACGCACTAAATAAATTAGTGAAATACATATTTTGCACAATGTACTCCAATAGTATTACACATTTTCAAAAAATACACACACAGACAGACCAAAAATATTAACATCATAATGTTAGTGTTGGTTAATTGGGGCATTTTAAATCTCAAATTTCTAGAGTAGTATTACAGTGCGTTACATTAAATTTATCTTGATTTATTAGCTTAAAACTATTATTTATTAACTTACAGCTATTATTTATTAGTTACACAACTAATATCTTGGCACTCAGTACTTGTCAAAGCCTACGGGTGAAATGTCGTACTTTCCACCACTAAACAATTATAATATCAGAAGACTGTTTTCTTTTATTTTAATTATTTTATGAAAATCGGATATGTGACAAATATTATTAAATATTAATCTAAATTTTATAAAATTTATTTTCAATTTTGTTAAATATCAAAATTAAATTAATATATTGTTATATCTCAATTATTTTATATTTATATGTTCTCGTTATAATTAAATTTGATTGATAAAGTGCATTTCGTCAGAAATATATTTCACTAATTTACTGAGTATTGAATTTTATATTCAATTCATCATTATATGCAACGGTTGCTTAAACATTGAAATAAAAGGATTTACACTTTCAAGATTCTACTCCGAAGAAGACACAGTAAGAGGACTAAACTTGACAGAAGATCACAAAACAGTCGACTCTATTATATGTCTACAACACCCGGACTAATATCTCGCGGTCTCCACTGCCGCATATTCGGAACTCTGCTGTGCTGCCGACTTCTGCCGACCGATTGTCAGCCCGATGAGAATGATCAACAGGAGAATAACCAACGTGATGCCAATCGCCATTGGAAACACGCTTTCTTGCTCGTTGTCCTGCACGCATTGGATGTCTGAAAGAGATGCAGGTGAAGAAAATACAAAAAAGCTTAGCGTACCATTGTATGATTAATTTTTTGCAAATAAGGCAGTATTATTTGAAATAAAATTTTATGAAATTTATGTTCAAAGGTAATAGCGATATTAATTCATGAACATAAATAATACACACATAATTCTCATATATATAACTGTTGAGAGACATTATAATTAAACTTATACATATTTTTGTAGACAATTCTTAATTGTTATAATATACTGTAGGTATTCTGCAAATAATTTAACGAAGTAAACTGCACTTCATATAATATCATAATTCTATTTGACCAGAATGCATTCAGAAAATACTTAATAACAATGAATTTCTAAATGCAAAATATCACAATTAAATCTGGGGTGATATCACTGAGTAATACATGTATAAAAATATACATCTAGATGAAATAAAAGTGAATTTATAAAATAATAATTTTTATTAAAGTGCAGAATGTGTGTACACCTTTATATATATATAGTTTATATACCTAACTAATAAACGTTTTAATTGCTCAATTATAAATATAAATGTTACAGTTCTAGATTACAAACATTACAATACAAAACATCATTTTGACACTAAAACACAATCAAGAAATTGGGGTCACATGATTAATTAAACGTAGATAGTAACGATGAACAACTAAGAGGCTGTATTTGAAATGCTTCAGAATATGGTTTGATAAGATTAACACATGAACTATAGTGTCTATTCATTGATTTTATCTACTTCACACATATTAGCAAATATCGCATGTTCATTTAATAGGTCAAACTTTGCAACAATCATTTGAAGCACGGTACTACTTGTTATATTATTATATAAGTGCCAAGATAAGAGATACTAAATAAAAGAAACGACAAATGAAGCATATCAGTAAACAGAGTGAGATATTTAAGTATAGAATATGGTTCCTTAATAGGGCTATAAGAAGAAGTGAACGAGTAATTTCTATTTATCTCATTATTAGATTTTATAGTTTTTTATGGTTAGATATAACTATAAAATCTTTTAAAATATAATTAATTTCAATATATTTTAAAGAGTTTTTGATTAACATATAATAACGCTTTTAATATTTATGTTATACCACTATTAATTTTTTTAAATATTTAAATATTAATATTATATATGCTAGAACACCTGTAAAATAAAGTGAAAAATTATTTTGACAATTTTTTTTGTATTTGTCGACTTAATTTTGTCTGATATCAACACAATTTATGCCAACTGTCAGCATTAGCTACGTAGAATAGAGTTATTATAAACCATACATTTTGGTAGTTGTTGTGATAACCCGGCCCCCAAAGCAAAACACCACTACTCGAGGAAAGGAAGCGACACTCGCGAACTGGGCGGAGGGATTTGTGTGCGGCATTTGCAATTACAATGCACTGAAAGGTCCATCACATAGAACATTTTAGTAATCGATTCTGCAGTCGTTAAATACCGTTTGCTGTTCAAAGTCGACAAATTTCGTGTAATTTAGGTATTTTACCTCTTTTAGAATATGAATAGGGCCTAATGTCAATTTTTTATATGTTAATAAATACACACCATATATTCAATAAAATATATAAAGAATGCCGCGTGTCAGATAAAATGAAGCTTGATAAAAGAGGAGTATGCTGCGGTCTACTTACAGTAACCAGTGAACTCGGTGACATTGACATCGCTATAGGCCTGCAGCTTCAGATAGGACAGGTGCAGCTTGGCGCCGCCCAGGTCGAGAGTTCGGGCCGCTTCACAGCGGTAGTAGTCGCTAACACGGGTCTCGAACCGTTCCGAGTCGAGGCTGCTGATTGTGCGAGGTCCTGAACATGGGGACCAGAAAAGAACCGTGTTGTATTGTGCAAACGGTTTACAAAAATATAATTATTTGAAAACATGTTTTATGGAATATTTAAGTATTAAAAATAACACATTTTCGCTAAGGAATAAAAATCGGGTTACATTTAAAATGTTGATTATTAAAAACTAAATAGAAAGAAAAAAAAATTATTCAGAAAAGGAGCATCGACAGTACCTAGACATAATTAATATGCAAATTATCTAAAATGATCGCAATAATAATATGTTGTGCATGTTTTCCCATTCGATTCGCGTGAATTTAAACGAATTACTTTATAAAACATGTATCATCTATTAAGTCTATTATTATTGATATAAATACCTAGAATACAGTAAAAGAGTAATAATTGCATGAACATTTTTTTATTTAGGTCAATTTCGTTGGTTTATTAATATAATTTTAAACAGGGTAAAAAAGCGTTATGTTCTTTGTTATTATAGAATAAGTTGTGTGAAGACCTCGTTATCACATTTTATGTAAGCTGTTGAATATAAAAACAATACATACGCCTATATAGATGTTTGTAAAAAGTCACACTATTAAACTGGAACTGTTATTCATAGAATATAATATTGCAATAAAAGATGTGCAACTCGAGACAAGATAAGCAAGTATAAATGAAATACTTACAGTATATATAAACTATTAATTTTTGATACTCAATAAAAAATAACTATTTAACCCAATACCAACCGGAATAATTAGTGTTGACGAAGCTGGCGTTGGTGATAACGTAGGCCAGGGTGATGTTGACCAGAGCATAGCTGCCCGAGAGACCCCCCGGGGGTGCCCCCACACTGCTCCAGCCTTGTTCGACCGAATCGAAGACGTCCAGCCGTCTGGTGAACACCCAGCTAAGCGTCCAGTCGGTGGTCAAATGAAGAGTCAGGGTGCGCGACATGTTGTTGCACACACCTGAGTAGGAAACGTTGCTGGGCACCTCCTGC
The DNA here is from genome assembly GCA_034780555.1 of Coelogynopora nodosa. NCBI lineage: Eukaryota > Metazoa > Platyhelminthes > Proseriata > Coelogynoporidae > Coelogynopora > Coelogynopora nodosa. The sequence goes on from JAUZND010028426.1 coordinate 7,178, forward strand.
CACACTTCGCCCTCCTGTTGCCGGCCGGGGCAAATTTTATCAGACATTAAAATATTTTGAATATTTGCGGAGAATAAAGAATACAGATGTGGCACTAACTCACCCTTATAATAATTATTATGTACACAATATATATATGTATGGCTTTAACAGAAAATAGGAATAGGTTAGATAGACTTATTAGAATTACATTGTATATTATCTATATAAATATCTATGATTTTACAGTATTTTCCTCAAATTTCAAATCGAAATTGTTTGATAATAATTTTTCCTGTAGACATTATCGGTTCCAATACAAAATTTCAATACTTAGAAAATAAGTCATTTAGTGCCTTAATTTCTTTCTTAAACCCAAATTGCAAAGATTCGTGCATCGCCTACCCATAGATGGATATTATATATTCTTATTTAGACTAATAATATGAAGTTATATATATATATAATTATCTATACTCCTGTCGGTTTTTTTATTGATATTTTATTAAATTGATATATCAGTTTTCTGTCATAGCCAAAGCTCAAATCTATTAATATTTTAAATCTGTATAATAAACGTAATTGAGATACAACTAACCTATTCATATTCTACACATTATCTCAAAACAATAGAAATTACAGATTGCTTAATACTTATTACAATATAAATGTAAGTTGCGAATTTATCCTTTAATGTAAAAATATATCGTCATATCATCTCAAATATCTATTTAAATGTAGACACTAATAATTCGTTTAGTGTAACGATAGCAGGGAATTTAATCTCCAGAGTCACATGAAAGTTGTTAATGTACTCTGTAGCTGATAACAACGTCATTTGACGAATGGTAATTGTTCTATCTTTTCACTGTAAAAATATTTTTACATGTGTATGAGCAGCGTATGTCCAAAAAATGTAATTTAATCCAATATTCAACGGGAATAGTTGTGAAAAATCAAACAAAATAGTATATCATGTATTACATGTTTTAAAATCAGTTGACATTAAACTGTTTTCAATATGGTGTCTCAAAATTAGTTAAGTACGTACATTTCAGTTGCTTAAAAACTTTTAAAATAATAAATTGCTGGAGGGATATATGCCATCTCTCTCAATCAATAAAGCACAGTAAATAGATCAGAGGAAAGTCAACAAAAAGAATATATGCCGAGTAAATTCATTGGTCATACCAAAGATAACATTTATAGTAGAATAACATTTCGAAATTAAATATAATTATTTTACACGACAAAAAATTTCCATTCAAAATGATAACATAACTTGAATAAAATAATTCTGATGTTGTGAGATAGTTAGTCAATTGAATTAGAAAGTATAACTATATTAATCTAATATACGGAAAAATCGATGCGAATCTTTCGATTAAATGTTTTGTATATAACAAGTAGTTATGAGATTTCAATGAAAACAATTTCCACATCATCGATTTTTCTCATTACGCTCAATAACGATTATCAGTACTAAAATAGAAAATCAGTAATTGCTTTTTATGCTTGAAGTCTGAAAAATTGATTAAATCGGTATGTATGATTCTTTTCGCACTTTATATAGCTTGAATTATAATCAAATTATAACACAGCTAACATTTAGAAACGTAATTATTATATTGAAAAATACCATTTATGTAATATATCGCAAGATGTTTTCAAAGAATTTTTATAAAAGAAAAAATAACGTGGAATGAAAACAAAAGGTTGTACCATATTTGAACATATATATTAAAAAAGGATGATGCATTTAGAAGATAATCAATACCCTATCCTTGTACGTTGTTTGTTGTAACAAAAATATATATTAAAATGTAATTTAATTACAATCGAGCTTATTATAAACCATTGTATCAATGACGACAGGCTTCAATGCTGTATCAAATTCTCTACAACTATTAACATTACTAAAAAGTAATATGCGACGGACATTTATTTATCTTATACAATGACCTGTATGCACCAACTAAAATCAAAGTAAAAGATTATAATCAAATTAAGTCGATAAATTAAAGAAGTTGATCAAAATGAATGAATATAATCAAATTACATTATAAGTAAAGCCATAGAAATTTTTAAAAATGTATCTTTTATGATCAATACATAAATTAAATTGTTGTGCTGTGCTTTTTACTTGATTAATCAAAATGACAGGCGTTTTAAAAAGATCTAACAAATTTAATAGTTACTTTGTGAACTATCTTAAGAATACCCATCATTTTAAAAGCATGTAAGTATGACAAATCAAAGCATAAAACAGTAATGAGATGAAAAATAACTTTCTCCAAATCACCGGCTTCTAACCTGTTGTTTAGTCTGGTATTGTAAAATACTCTACTCTTAATTATAAGATATTTTTTTAATTCACCGTAAGCAAAATATGTAGTCGGAGTTATCCCCTCTCTTATAAGCCGATTTCCAATAGGCATATCATTTATTTCTTTAATATTATCGTCCATTTGTTCTACCAAGTCAGCTATCTATTTACATTATTCTTCTAATTTATAAGATAATTATAAAGTACAATACATTAAAGTTGAGAAAGAAATCAAGTAGTTGGACATCAAACTTAAGTGGAATTTAAATGGTAAATAAAGAAAACAGAATTAAATTAAAATTAAGTGGGAATTCCGAGGGAATAGATTCAAAGAAGCTTTAACTGTAATTGGTGTATACAGGCCTCTATGTTTATAAACGAAATGATATGAAATGATACACATTCTCACTTGAGCATCAATTGTTGTGTAGACTATGGAGATGTTGAGTTTCATTTCGGCGATTATACAGACGCGATTACGATCATGAGGATCCAAAACAGCGATAGTTATCAGATTACTATTGTTTTTATCCTGAAGTGTATTGTTGGCTCCATTGAACGGCGAGGAACCTGAATTAGACTCTGATAAGCTAATTTGAAAACAATCTGAAAGAAACATGTTAGAATATATTTGATATGTGATTTTAACTATTTTTAACCCAAACACTTAATATATCAAAACTATTCAACGAAAAACTTTTGTTAAATCAGTTTAAAATTAAATCAGGTAAAGTGAGTAATATATTCCAATTAATAAAATTTAAGGTATGGTATAATGTTTATCATTAAAAAGAACACAAGATGTTAATAGTACAATGCACAACAACCAATGTTTTGCAAAAAAAACTATAAAACCAAAAATGGAACGCGATTATTAATGTATACAACTTTTCAATCGTAAATAATATATTTTAAAATATGTATCAATTAAATAAAACTAGCATAACCTAGTTTCATTAAAAAATATTGACATTTTTGGAAAACTACTGTCAAAACACCACAATCATGAATAATCAAGTAGGATCATAAGAAATTAAACATCAAAACATTTATGCTCAAATCAAAATAAGTATAATGATATAGTGACATATTAGATCAATGTCAAACAATAATACGAATATAAAATTTATGCAAACATATTTATATGTAAATACAACAAAATAGAAGAAGCCACCCCACCAATTCGTGTTCGGATAATGATCAATACATATTTTTAAAATTATACATAATTTGTATAATAATTACAACATCAGTTAGACCAAAATTACTTCCAAGGAACTATCTGAAACTGTATAATATGTGTTATGTTGAAGGAATCACATTTATCAGAAATTACCAAATATTGCTTCATATGTTTTATAAACTTAAACAAAACTGTATATATAAACACAACCCAATAAAAAAAGAAAGCCATCAATTAATACATCTATAACGATCAATGCATAAAAAATATTTATATATAATTACAATAACTATTTTAAAAATAGTGTTTTTCAAATTACATACACTAAAAAACATCCTAAATATGAAATATGCTAATGTATAAAGTAAAAAATTACAAATAAAACATCCAATACAAATAAAATAAATTTATTAAAAGAGATGAAAACTTTAATAAGCATAACAATAAAAGTGTTTAAACATTAAATATAAAATTTGGAAGTTAACATTTGTGTGAGTTTAAAAGAAATAGATGACGAAAATAGAACACAAATATAACCATTTCGAAAACAAATCAATATGATTAGATCCTATCTTTTTTGCTTAAACATTTAACAATAATCAATGTAACTATAGAAATGAGTACTAGTCCTCCAAATGTGCTTCCTGTTGCAATTGGTATTATATTTGAGGTACCAGAATCTCGAGGGCATGCTTCAACTGAACAAAGATAACAGTTTAATAAATTATAATGGGAACAGTTCAGTGCCACACAATTAAGCAATTGAGTCTACAATATCTTAAAATATAATAATATTGGAGCATTACATGTTTGAGTATGTTATAAATAAAGAAACTCAATTAAGATAATTAATTTTTATGGATTAAATTATAGATGCTCCGCCGCCCCTCATATAATAAAATTATATTATAATACATAGTGAGTCAGAAATCGTTACACAAACTCTTTTAATTAAAACGTTGATTAGCTGTTATAATTTTATAAACTTATAACATAACAATTAAATTCTATAAATTGAAACAATATATGTTTAAATATTTGCAGTGCAAAATGCTCCCCCATCGAATTATATCACCTTATGCATGACGACCTAGAGACCCCACACACTTCTGCATACTATATCCAGTATAATTTCCTGTAACTTATCTTCAATTGAGTTGAATTTCCAATGATGTATTCTGTGTCTGAGTGGTGCTTACTTTGCAAACTATTCATGATATTATCTATGGCTTAGTTCTGCATTGTATGTACAATACACTAAACAATTAAATATTTATTCCATTTTGTAATAATGTCAATTAGTTACAGTACTTTTATAAATATTAATATGAAGTACAACAATGTAGATATATATTTAAAATGTCAAAATCAAAATAATTATACAATAAATAAATACCAAATGTTGATGTAAGGAATTTTGACTCATACTATATATTAACAAATAATTAAACTTATGAAACAATAAAATATCTTATTTATTTCACTCATTACATTTTTAAATATTATATTAATTCAATATATCAATATTTAAACAAGTTTATAACTGTAAAGATGATAGTTTTATTATATATTTCAGTATTGTTGGTTTTTATTTAGCATTACTCATAATGTAAATTTATTAATATATATATAATCATAATGACAGTAGATATTTATGATTTACATATATATATTTATGAAGTATGCTTTAAATGCTTTAGAGTAGAAAACTATCTCACCAGTCTTATTTTTGTAATATGTATTTGCTTCAAATGCTTGCATTGTCATATTCTTCATTTTTATTACAACATTTTCTTTAAGCTCAAAGGGAATTTCTGACTGACAAATATAAACAGAACTTGTTGGAGTTTCAAATTTTGCTCTTTTTAATGAAACTGCTGACATCGACTTTTCTAAAATAATTTAAACAAACCAATTACATTCATTGCAAGGAATTGGGAATTAAGTTAAATTCGTACTATATTACCATTAGAAACATATCCTGGGAAAATATCAGAATTAATAGTATAATTTAGTGTGATATAACCAAAGAAAAAAATGTCCGAGTTACTGTGTTTTTCAACTTGAATGCTCAAAGTCATGTTATCATCCAATTCCAAATTAATGAAAAAGGAAGACGAATTTTGAACCTCAACAATGGTAAATTCAATAATTGAGCTAGGGAAGCTTTTTTGTAAAATAGCTGAATCCTGAAAAGGATACATATAATCATTATGAATAAGACATAATTAAATTGTAAGACACACAACTTAAACTAACTCACATTTCCATCATTTGAATAGTTAATACTTATTAGCCATCGCCATGATCCATCAAATAGTGGTATATTAGACACATTTTGAGGTGATGAGAAAGTATTCTGGGACATGACAACATTCATCATCATAATACCTAAACACCAATATAAATAATGTTTAATGAAGCATCTAAAATTTATAAAACCACTATGAATTAAATATTTTAATCCTCAACTTCAACAGTAAGTATGAATTCTTAAAAGTGTAAACATGTCTTATATCAATGTGAAATTGATAACACATGAGTATCACAAAATATGTAAAAAATATAATATTGATTAAATATAAAAATATATAAGACCAAATGTCATTTTCTTAAGTTATTAATCTAAACAAAGTCCACACAAATGTCCAGTAAAAATCAATACAGAATGTACAAGGGGGGGTAAAATATGAACACATTGTTAGAAACTAAAATCTAAGAAATTTAATTATTGATTATTTCAAATTGTAATGGAATGATAAACCTTAAAAAATTGCTGGAATATTACATATATTTTTGTGATGTGGTTTAATGTAAATGATGTACAACACAACTCATTTTGTTAAACCTTTTTTTATAAACATTACTTTTTGATGAAATCTTATGATAATAATAGAAGGTGGTTGCCCTTTAGCTGCATTGTAAAATAATTAATTATGTAAAATTAAAAGCCAGTATACTGTAACTTTAAATGTTTATAATTGTTCAGCGTTCATCACTGTTATCAAGACAATTTTTTTAATTAAAAATAAATGAACTACAATACATATTTGATTAGATTTTTTAAATTGTTATTCGAATAAGCAATTTAAATATGTATTGTAGTTTATTTATTTATAATTATTTTTTATCTTGATAATAGCACCAAACACTAAAAGTTGATAATTATAAACATATATAGTTGCAAAAGAAAAACCACAATAAAATTTAAAGATTATTACAATTAATACAAAATAACCAAGCTTTTACCTTTCATCAAGAAGGCATTATAATCATTGCGTGAATATTACATATTCTATATGATACAATTATAAAAAGTTGACATATGGTATTAGGTTTATATCACAGGTAAATTATCAATTATTTCAATTGTCTGACAGGATACCTATTTTATTACTTCAATAAGTTTACAATAATATTGCTTAATAATATTGTTTACAATAAGTTGTAACACCAAAAGTTGGGGGAGCACAGCCTCCCACTTTTCAGGGGCAGCCTTTCAGGTATGGGTGGTATTTTCATGAGACATCAAAAATTAAAAGGACAAAAAGGATGCAAATAATTTAGGTGGAAGGGCAGCAAATTATAAATATCAGTTCCACCACTTCTTCTGCTGGCCCTGATGTATGTTCATTTACTTGCACCATATTGAAACAATGTTGAAATTTAAGTCAGGAAACAGACAGCTTTCCTGCATTTTTGTTACTATTAAATATAATCTGTGAGACTCAACAATATTGATACAATGAAGAACTTATACACATAGCATAATGTTAATATTTATTTTCAAAAAGAATATAATTGTTTTTAAAGTTTATAATATTCTAAAATTTAAGCATTTTTCAAAACTTTATCATATTTTAAAATTTAAGAATAAATACACATATTATTAAAATTTCATGACTTTTTGGAGTCTTGAATTTTAAATTAAAAACTTTTTAAGACTTTATGTGAACCATGTATTAATTACATAAAAGTACATATTATAAAAAATACAAATAAAAATATTCAGGAATAAAACTAATGACTATGTCTAATGATTATTGCAGATTACAGTTAGTTGTCTTGTTTTTTGTCTGCTACTCAAAAACTATAGGAGCTACATGGCTGTAACTTTACATAAGTATGAAGTACTATGTCTACTAGTGTGTGCACAAGTTACAGCAAGTTGTTATATGGTTGCTTGATAACAGCATTTTGAAGTTGGTAACAGTCTTCTTGGACAGAAAATGTAGAAGAATTTGAAGAAGGTGACCTGTCACCCAGTCTTCTCTTCTAAGAAGAAGGTGTGGGACTCCCTGGTTTGTGATGCATTGCTGTGATATACAGATACAGACACACATACACTTATTAATTGTAATAAATGCATAATATTTTATAATCATACAAAAAATTATACTGAATAGGATAAAACAAATTTAATTGACTCTATTAAGGAAACATAAAGCTTAAATTTAGTAGCATGCAATAAATATAATTTTGTTTCACTTAAGAATAAAAATAATGCCTGGGACAATATTTCAAAATTGTATAACTCTTAAAATATTGAACATAGGTCAACAAAACAACTATTAAAATGTGACTTAATACTTCTATCATGTATTAAGCTTTCCCACTTTAGAAGATAATATGCATTGTAAAGTTAGTCATCAATTAACTTAGTTACCATTTGAACAACTGACACCATTACTTAAGTAAAGACTTGCTTAATAATTAAGTTGGTAATTAGTTGAGCAACCAAGTAATATACTTTTCAGACAGTTTAAGTATAATAATGTCTGTACTATAAAACAGTTAATAAATTAAATGAACCAATATAAGCTGTACTTATATGTATGTTATGCCAGTTGTAGCAATGGAAATGTTTGTCTCAAATTTGGTAACATGGTAATAACTTTTCCTTATTGATTCATGCATGATGCTAATATTCAATAAAATTTATTTATGATATTAAATATACTATAAGTATTAATCTTCTTTTAATTTAAATAGTTTATTCAAAAATATATACTAGAAACTAAAGAAATTTTATAGACTTTTTGTTTTTTTTGGTCAGGGTTGTCATAACATGGAGTATACTACTTTAATTGCAGATTGTGAAGACTATACATGCATGCTCAAATTGAATGGCAATACAGTTAAATGAAATTACATGAATATAGTTTTCATTCAGTGTATAAAACAAGCCTGTGGATCAAATATTTTTCCTAAGATATTGAACAGTTATATTTATGTAAATCTTCCATAAACCAATGGAACTGCCCTATATTTGACTAATAAATCAAGCAATTTAAAATATGTAAACCATGCATAATATTAATTAATTAAGAAGTTTTATCTGAAACATGACATTTTTGGCTGAAACTCTTACATGGAATTGTCATTATTCAAAATGAAAAAAATAGCCTTTTTAACAAAGGTAGGACTCCCCCTAAGAAAATTTTTGGAGCTGCCCCTGGTCACTTGAATTAATATCATGTCATTTGGAGTCAGTAGTAAGTCTAATCTCAGTCTTATTTATTTGTATTTGTCTTAGGTATTTAAATCACTATTAGAAATAAATTTGTTTTAATAGCTTATAAGCTATAAATATAATTAATTTATATTGCATTTTACATATTATCTAAATTATAAACCTGAAAATACTGATATAAAAAATATAGAGGCACTATACTATCATTATTAATTATTAATTATTAATTATTATTAATGTTACTATCAATGTCAATGACGATATATGAATATGATACACTTTATATTTTTTTATTTCAATTATTGTATTATATTTGTGAAAAATATAATACAATAATTGAAATAAAAAAATTTAAAGTGTATCATATTCATATATCGTCATTGACATTGATAGTAACATTGACAGAATGTTATTTTTCATTTCACAACAAGTCAAATCACAGTCTGTGACACAGAGTCAGATTTCAGAAGAGTCATTGATTTTTAAGGTTTACGGAAATTCAATTATTAGAATATATTGCCCCTAAAAAGTGGATTGTAAAATACACTAACTAATATTAATTATACTACAGTAATAACCAATGTCAGTATTTACTATATTTTAGAACATTATATAAATATATTAATGACATACACTGACAATGTCAATGACATTGTAAAATTAAATAAAAAAATTATAAAACATGTTATATTCTAAGACATATTTATGAAATATAATACAATATATATAAATACCTAGAGATAAAAGAAATATTGCAATCGTCGTTTTGATCATGATTATATAAAAATATTTATAAACGCCAATTCCAAAAACGAAACTTAATTTTAAATAATGAGCTACAAAAAATAAATAAATATTTAGTGTTTTAAAACAAACAAATATTATAATCTTTGAATATTTAATAATTTTTAGTAGTTTAAATATTTCGTTGCATATTTTTAAAATCTTTTTAAGAATATCCATCTTTTGAGTTTTATAGCGTCACGTTGACCATCTCACAACGGGCTATTTAAAAAAAGTGTATCCCACCAGCGGGCGCTTTTCTGATAGTAAATTTGAGCTGGGCAAATTAGCTAAATTTTAAACTCATCATAAGACACATATGCGTAGGTGTATAGTATTGGTAATTCTGTAGATTTTTTTGTTGTTGTTTATTACAGTAATGCACAAACATTTTCTGGTTTATATATTTATATAATTTATACTTTCATCGATAAGTATATGTAATTATTTATTGTATCAATTTGTGTTATATTATATGTCATACAATTTAAAATAGTAAACGAATTTATGTATTTTTTCATAATTTCGTATTAGTATAATATAACAGTATCATTTGCATTATATTAAATAAATAATGTTATCAACGAATATATAAAGTATCAAGTTATATTGTATAAACAATCTAATAATATATATATAAAACACTCCCTGGAATATTTTTTAAAGTATAAAACTGTTCAAAACAAGTTAAGTACTAGCAAATCCAAATCAAAATCACTGGTAATAGAAAATCATTGAATGAGTTTAGTTATATACTGTACATGTATATGTTACTTACTTAGAATATAGTAATATAAGAATTTTTGCAAATTTATATGAGCGCATTTTTATTGGATATATATGAATGTACGTGGACCTATAAGTGCAATTTATGTTATATATTACTTGTAGTTTGGTAACTTTTGTGCGTTGACTTACATATATTCAGTTAGTTACGTTCCCTTACTCTCTGGTTTACGGTAATGACCTACATAATTCAATGCTGTAAATCAATGTCTATTGTACTGACCTAATATTATGTTGATTGCTAAGATACACGCGTTATATGTATTATGTATTGTACACAGTGCTTTAAGACACAAAAACTGCATGCTGACCAGACAGTAGTACTAACTTGCTTCTTTGATGTTTCACTACTAACACGAAGTATTATAAATAAACGTGTTGTACTAAATGTGTTTCTTGTTCTAATTCACGGTAAAACATATCTGGTGGCAGCTTTAAAGAGGATTTACGTACTTTACGGATAACATTCAAATGCCGATTATGCCTGCACCTAGGTATAGGGAAGTAATCCGAAAAAACACAGAGACTGGGTTTTTCCAACGTCAATTAGATTATTTCTTTATCATTGCCGGAGCTTATGCTGCAGCTAAATTACTTATTCTTTCGAATTTACTCTATCAAGCTCGATAAGTTTATTCGATGGTCTGCCGGGTCCTATATTGGGTCGTATGAATAAAGTGTAACAAAAGCTAAAACAATGGCTTTCGCTTCAATCCATATGAATAAAAATCGTAGCGAAACAAAAGATATCGCAGCAAAAGCTACTGCTACAAATATAGCAAAAGCAATTGCTTTAATAATAGCATTTGCTATAATGTGCTAACTATATAATCACAAATTCGTATGAATAATCGTAGCTTTTGCTACACGCCTTTTGCTAACAATTGAAGTCACGTAAATCGGTTCTTCTGGAAAAAATGGCTGAGTTTATGAATTATGAGTTTAAAACCAAAATGTAATGTCTATGTAAAATCCAGCATGTCTATATTTTTAATATATCAAGACAACACATAATTTTTTTGGAAAACAACAATTAATCATACTCATATCGTTTCTTAGTTTTTTTACCCACAATTTGTAGCATACAAGTTGTTGTTCCAAAAAATCAGCTCTCTCTGCAAGTCTTGAATTGGTTTTCCTGCTGTAAATACATAGACAATAGAATTATCTTTAATGTTTTTTGAATAAAATTAACTGTTATTATTTAGAAAACTCACAAGAAACTGCCATTGATTTCGATGCAGCTGAAGTAATAATTCATAATGGTATAATTATGGTGAGTTTATTTTATTCAAACTTAAAACTTACAAACTTCCATTGGTTTTGGTTTCATTGCAATATGAATCTGGGTCAGAACCTCATCATTATGAAAGGCGACCAGGTGCTGCTTCCTAGCGCATTAGTTCAAGATATTCTACAGCAGGCACACAAAAGCCATCTTGGGTCTAAAAAGATGAGAAGCGATATTCAATCACATGCCTACTGGCCAGGTAACGTCAACGATGTTGAAGATTTTGTTTGACGGTGTCCAGCTTGCATGGTTCAAACAAAGTCCGATCGTCCATCTATTGTGCCGATAGCCGAAAAATGTCACAGAGTCTACGAACGAGTTTCAATAGATCTCACAGGTCTGTCTGACACTTTACCGGGCAAAACACTTTTCACAATTACTATATACAGTCGATACCCAGAGGTGTGTTAATGTGTTAACTATTTGTTAAGAAAAGGCGATTCCAAAGAAATCATCAGCTGTTTGAGGTACAGCTTCTCCCATTTCAATATCCCTGAGGTGATGGTAACAGACAACGGAACCGTGCTTCGTTCAGCTCTCTTCGAGGAATTCCTTGGAAGTATTGTAACGAAGCACGTTACATCATCTAATTATCACCCGGCGTCAAATGGAACCATAAAAAAATTACAAAGCACTTTGAAATCAAGAATGAAACGTGTCATGTACGATCAACACCTATCTAACGAAGTTGCGCTTGATCAAGTCCTATATGATATTCATAGAACGCCTAGTGCAGTTACGGGGGATACTCCTTTCTTTCGATTCTGCGGGAGACAAATGAGAACAAAACTTCGAGCGCTTAAAGGGTTAATTTATTCGCTGGTCTGTCCGCGTAGAGACATGCAATCCGAGTATGCTAAGGTAAATACAGAACTATGATCAAATATGAGGTCAATGATCTCATGTTTTTCAGAAAGGGGAAAATGAGTCCATATCACTAAGCAAGGTCGTCCAAGCGCTACCTAATTCGACTTATAATATTGAAACGGAGAATGGATATAAGAGGAAGTACAATCAATGCGATCTCAAAAGAAGATTTGGCGTATGAGGAAGCGGCAAAATATGGAGATAGTCCTTCTGCAGAAGAAAACCCACAGTTGTCGTTCTCCCTAATTCTCCTAGTCAAATTCTTCCTTGCTATAATCTCAGGAATAAGTATGTTAACCAAGAAAAATACATGCTTTAACTTTTGCCGTAGTTACAGTCATGCTGTTGCGTTATTTCATTCATATATTGCTCGTTATATTATTAACCTCTTATGTACGGTTATAAACGTTTGTTTCTCAGTGTAATTTTCTAATAGTTCTGTTATATGCTATTTCGTATAGCTATATTGTATTTTGTTGTGTATATTTCGGGTTGTTGATCTCTTATGAAAAAGAGGAGATGTTGTGCGTTGACTTACGTCGGTTCAGTTAGTTACTTTCCATTACTCTCTGCTTAACGATAATGACCTACATAATTCAATGCTGTAAATCAATGTCTACTGACCTAATACGTTGATTGCTAAGATACGCGTTATACGTATTATGTATTGTACACGTTGCTTTAAGACACAACAACTGCATGCTGACCAGACAGTAGTACTAACTTGCTTCTTTGATGTTTTAATACTACCACGAAGCATTACAAATAAACTTATTGACGTACTAAATGTGTTTCTTGTTCTAATTCACGGTACAACAGTAACTCAAATTACAAAAAAATTATAAATACGATTTCATATTTCTGTTGCAAATATAGTTATAGAAATATTTTTCAAATGCAGAGATCAAATTAATCAAATAAAAAACAACAATCGGGTTATATTTAATAGTAACCAAATGGCATTATATATTGGAAAATATTTTCAAAAAAAGATACTGAACAAAATATTTAACATGAGAAAATTATTTAAAATATATAAAACTATTATATGAATCCTGATATAAAAGCATGAGTAATGGAATACAACGCACAACATATCAAATGACGAAACAATCATAAAGTTTCGGTTGAACTAAACACTGATAAAACTAGACCTAAACACGGAACTACACCAACAGTCACCCAATTGTAAACCTGGTTGGCCTGGAGAAGTTGTGCAAATCATGGTGACTATAAAGTAATTGGTTGTTGCTGTTATTTTTTGCACAACACTGGTATCAAATCTTGCATTTCCTCTCGCTCTCTTCTAGGATTAAGTTACAGGTAGTCAGGGCATGTCGTTCTGTCATTTTTCTTCTGTTCTAAATGATTAAATATTTTAAATTATTAAAAGATTTTAAATATTAAAAGATTTACATTAATAGAATTTCAGAAAATATATACTAATATCAATTTGTTAGAAACAGGAACATATAGTATTATAAAAAATTAACTATGATACCTCAGTAAAGAATACCTCTACTAAGAAAATAAAATTTAGTATACATTTGTGATAATCTGATTAGAAACGATAAAACAAGCAATTATATGTTTACGTAAAATAATAAAACGGTCCATGCATGTTTACAGTAAATTATATCAGCTATTTGGGAATCATTCATAAAAAATAATTATATATATAATAGACAATAAAATAGAGGGGACAACGAACTATATTTCTCTAACTTTTATCTATGGAGGTGATAGTTATTAATTAATAATATTTCCCATAGTATATACTGTATATATTTTCAAATTTGTACTCGAAATTTTTCGGAAGATTTTGGACTCAGTAAACTAAATTTTCTTGAGGTTCTTTTATTGATATTTTACTATAGGATAATATGGTTCGTATCAGTGAGGCTCAAACGATATTCAAATCAAATGCTTCTTAAAAGTGCATATGCTAAAATCCTCTCCCTATGAGAGTGAATTTATTTATTTAATCAGAGCTTTTTATTGTAGGAGTTTATTTTACATTATTTGAGACTTATTATTTCACGAACAGTTGATAATTATAATTCTTATATATTTTTTATGTGTAATTTCAGTGCATATATATACACTTTCCATAATGATTGATTTAATTAATATCAATCAGTGGGTATAAATCGCTAGTTATGATTATCCAAACTAGTAAACAATTAATGGCATATGTCCTAAATATGAAGTTTACGTTTAGAAAGAGGGATGGGGGTTTGTAGAATTATGACGCTAAGTTACAAGGGAGAGGGGTTTGTGGACAATTATAAGTCCTCAAATAACGGGAAGAAGTTGTTTTGGTTTCTAAATTTGTTGCGTGTATTATAGACTACAATTGAGAAATATGTAAATCTACGGTTTACGGTAAATAAATTTGACCATTATAAATTTATACAAATTAGTATAATTTTATGGAACTTTGCTATTTCTGCGGGTTCTTTGGTTTTAGGCAATAAACTGGCATATATAAAATGTTGATTAAATTTTTGCTTTTAATTTCTTTTAACAAATTTTATATATAATTGTTAATTTGTTAATAATATAATAATGATAGAAATAATTATTCGCATATTATATTTATTATTACTAGTATATATACTATTAACCTTCTTCAACGCGTAAATAAGGAAGCCTTGAGGAAAGATTTTTCTTTCGGACCTTATATATATTTTATATATATCATCTATATTTGATTTTAATTGCATTATTATTAGAAAATATTATGTTATTTATAAATAAAATTTACATATATAGATAATTTTATATTATTTAAGTGTATGTATACATATTTTAATAAAGAAAATATTTTTTAATATTAATGTGGGATGTGTATACGTATATATATGTGAATGCCTAATTTAATATACAACGTTTTTATACAAATATAATAGGTATATATATATGTATGTATATGTATGATATATATATATATATATATCTAACAATTAAAAAGAGAAAACATATAAATTAGTCCACGTTCAGGAATGTATTTTCCTTTATTAAAACATAATATTAACAATAAAATACAATTATTAAAAACCATAATTAACTCAAATATACATTTAAAATCTGATTTGGAAATATTAATATATTGAAAAAATTTATTATAGTAAATAACATATAACTGAGGATCCATAATAAATAAAAACAATAAGGTGAAATTAAATATATTCCATTTAAATTCGACAATTTTTAAGTTAAGACCAGTTGGCGATAATTTATAAAAGCGAGACTTTAAAAGCCATTATTTAAAATATAAAAATTTTAATTCTCTTAAATCTCTTCGTGTCATTTCATTTTTAAATGTAGCACTTTCTAAACTATGTAACTTCAAATCACTTTCTACTATATGCGATCCAATTGTTCAAAATTATTAGGAGCTCTATCATCATGAATGTTTTTGGACCGTAATCTTCAATTTTGAAATGTTATTTACGACAATTATGATATGGCGGCCGACGTGGTCCATAACGAAATAGGTGGATATGTCTGGACGTATCCAATTGCAAGGTGGATATGTTGGATATGTGGCGAGGTGGATATGTTGGATATGTGGCGAGGTGGATATGTTGGATATGTGGCGAG